>PVIH01002768.1:0-178445 GCA_004025045.1 Sigmodon hispidus | reverse complement strand
GGGAGGAGGGACTGGAGAGGTGGGGGGAGGAATTCTCCAGTCTTGATCCGGGGAGATAGACACAAAGCATATTCTAATTCTGGGAGAGCACAGAGGTGTGTGGCACCTTGAGGAGGAACTGACTTCCCTCAGAGTTGACCTGGATCCTGTTGGCTGCAGTGAGGCTCATGGGACAGGAGCTGATGACAGGTACATACACTCCATGCATGTGTGAGGGCTACCATGGACCTGCCCACCCCCACCACGGGAAGGGAGCGAAGTCCAAGTCTGCCTGGACTGGGTTTAGGCTGACATGACTGAGCTCTGCTGGAATTGTGTGAGATTACATTTCCTGCCCTCAGGCAGAAAGGGAGTTTAGAGACAGAAATTCAGCTCCTGAGTAGCAAAATGAAGTCACAATGCTTGACATGCCAGAGTACGTGTGGGAACGCTCATGCTGACTAGATCCAAAGACCCCAAATGAGAAAATAATAATAATAAAAGCCTGTGGGGGTAGGAGTGGCCTGGACACACTCTCGAAGCTTCCCACTGCCCCACTTACAGGACAGCCAACTGAGGCCAGAGTAGGAAATATGGGTGGCTGTGTTGGATCCCTCACCTGCCCAGTACTAGATTTGCTGGGATCAGGACTGGGGAAGCCACATTCACAGAGCCTTATGGATCTCCAAGACCTAGAACTGGGCTCCAGTAGAAGGCTTCCAAGCCTGCTCACTGTTGGGGTTGGAGTGGGGTCTCTATTTGTGGTGGGGGGCATCCTGTGCCTTGTAAGATTTAGCAGGCTCCCTAGCATCAACCCACAAAATATTATTACATCTGACTCCTAACAATAGGGCACAAGAATGTCTCCACCACCGTCAAAAGGCTCTCGGGCAGTCCTGCCTTCATGAAGTATCTGAAAGCTCTCTGGGCCTAGCTGTAACACATAGGTGGGTGGGCTGGTCTCTGCCAGCACTGGTGAGAGTATGCCCACCTGGCCCGGACATCTGTTATGATAGTTAATCTAGCCAGCTTGGCAGGCTTTTAGAATCATCCTGGAAACACACCTGTGGGCATGCCTGAGAAGTTTCTAGATAAGGCTGAGATGGGAAGATCCACCCTGAACACAGGCGGTACCATCCCATGGGCTGGGATCCAGGAATAAATCAAAATCAGAGAGTGAGCTGAGCAGCATCATGCACCTCTCTGCTTCCTGACTGTGGGTGCCATGTGACCAGCTGCCTCACATCCCCTGCCAGGGCTTCCCGCCATGGCAGACTGTGTCCTCAAACCATGAGACAGACAAACTCTTCATCGCTTAACTACTTTTCATTGTTACAGAAACAATGAAATTAACTAATAAATTCATGCTAGGATCCTTACATGAACTAGGCAAATGCTAGGTGAGGCTGGACCCAGAGATACAGAAGTGACCAAAGACAGAGGAGACAGAATGGAAAGCAGGCATCTCAACTGGTGAGGGGTACAAAGAGCCTGATCCAGGATGCCCGTGGTCTCTCGGTTTTGCACAGTGGCCCTGGTAACTATGCATCTAGCAGTTGGCCAGACCTGGGGTCACCGGGTAGGACAAGGAGCAGGAGGCTATTGGTCAGAGGCCAGCTTCAGGTTCACCTCAGTCCTGAGCTCCCTGTCAGGCTGTGCCTCAGGCTCAAGACTGTCTGCTGACATCCCAGGGCACCACCATAGGCCAAGCCAAGTGCACTTGATACCAGGAGACATCAGTACCTACGGACGTAGTGGGGACAGGGCAGCGATGGGCTATCCATCTGACCCTGGCTCTCCATCCTGTACCATGGGACACATCAACTCTTACCTGTCTTGTGAACAGGACAGTGAAATTAGAGACAGGGAGACAGATACCTAGGCAGGCACTGGCCATGGCAGCAATTATGGGCAAAGGCCTGGAGTTATGTCTAGGGAATGCCAGGGAAGCAGAAAAGCAGAGGAGGCAAGCCTGTGGGAAACCATACAGCTGATGAGAGTGGAACAGAGTGGTTAAGACAGGCACAAGAACCCCACAGGGCCCTACCCAGACACCCCCTCATTTCCAGGACATACCAGGACCTTAAGCTCAAAATATCTCCAAAGACCTCCTTCCTCTACCCCAAGCCTTCCCCAGCTATTGCTTCCCCAGCTCAAGAGCACCACCTTCCATCCACAGCAACACAGCCAGGAGCCCCTGGGTTCCTCTTCTTCCGGTGCTCTTCCAGGCACCTGGCTCCCACCTTCTCTTCCTCTCTCTACGCTTCCTCCTGAATTCTACAGACTCCACCTCCCTCCAGAGATCTAAGGCAACTGCTCCAATGCACCTGACCTATTAGCTTTGTGATATGCAGCTAGGTTTTCAGTCCTTCTCAATTTTCTTATCTTTGAAATTAGCATAATGATAGTATGACCTGTAGGGACATTCAGAGGATTCAATGAGTTATCACGGAGCTGCCCTTGGCCCTCAGCTTGGGATAAAATAAGTGAATGAATGAATGGTAATGTGAGATCATCATCAGTCCCTATACTCTCCTTGTGCTCTGGCTTCCTCAAGCTTGACCATCCAGGGTCAAGGCACCCACCAGGGTCCCCTTCCCTCACAACCTGTTATGCAAATGCTTATATCTGTCATCAGATGCTGAGTGACAAATGACCCCAACACAACACTGGCAGGCAGAATTTCCACTGCCTCGCTGAGGTGTGAGTTAGGACAGAGCAGCCTGCCCAGGTCTCCTGTAATTCTAGTCACATGCTGCAGCCACAGCTCTCTCAGGCTTGATTATAGCTTCTACAATGGCTCCTTCATGTGGCCTTTGGTAGGAGACCTCAGAGCCCCACTGACTGTTAGCAGGAGGTCTCCGTTTCTCCGTGGTCCTTCCACAGGGTGGTCTAGCATGGTGCTGGCTCCCTCAAGGCCATTGATCCAAGGGTGGAGTAAGCCATGGTACCTTTCTGAAGCTAGTCTTAGGAGATAGTCCACCAAGTTTTTAAATGTCATCTTGTATTGAGCTAGGGTCTCATGTAGCCCAGGCTAGCCTTGAACCCACTATTGAGCCAAGATTGACCTTGAACTTCTGCCTCAATTTCAGAGTTCAGGAATTATAGATATGCAGACCACACAGGACATGGTACCATTATGGTGGGTGTCTGCCACACTTTTCCAGGCCAAGGCCATCCCCACCTCACAGTCTTCCAGCACCATTGAGGAACAAAAGGCAGCCAAGCCTCTGAGCCTCTGCACACACTGTTCCCTTTGCCCAGAATGCTCTTCCCTCACATCTCATCCCACCTATGTTTGAAGGCTGGGTGGGTCTGCTCCAACCCTAACAGATCTGAAGTATGTACTTCCCTTGCTGAGGTGTGACATCACTGAGCAGCCAACATGGACAGTGACAGTCACAACTGCTACCTGGCAATTAATTTATGTGGTTCTGAAAGCCTCGGTTTCCCTCTGGCTCCACAGTGGCTGTCCATCAAGAGTGAGGGGAGGGCTGGGAGAGCCAGCCTTGCTCCAGGTCATGTGATGACAGAGTCTGGGGCTGAAGAGCTGGCTCAACAGAAAGGAAACTTCCAGAGCCACTGAGGCTGGATGCCTAACAGCTGGCTCCAAGATCAGGAGAGACCCAGTACAGAGGAAGTAAGACACGTACAGATATGTGCAGTACACACAATTCACACACAACTACTCACATACATATCACGCACATACCACTCACACTTGCACATCACACACAAGCACTCACAATCACATACCACTCACATATCACCCACATCACACACAAGCACTCACAATCACATACCACTCACAATGCACACCTCACACAAGCACTCACAATCACACACCACTCACATACCACTCACAATGCACACCTCACACAAGCACTCACAATCATACACCACTCACATACCATTCACAATGCACACCACACACATTCACACAAATATACCACTCACACATGCATGCATACATCACATACATATACACATACACCATTCATACATGCATAACACACACACACCACAACAACACACACATAAAGGCACACAGACAGGCACATGCATGCACAGTCAACCCCGACCCCTAGCTCTCATAATGCATACAGTGCTAGGTTTCCTGGATCATGAACTGCATGAGGACCGGTGTCGACTCATCTGTTCCCAGCAGGCAGTCCTGTCCCAGAGAGGAGATGAAGAGGAAAGAATGAGTGGGGAGGGGGGAGGAAGAAGGAGAGGTGGAGGAGCTGGGTCAATAAAGAGGGCTCCTGAGAAGAAGCCAGAGGCTGACCGGCCAGGTCGGCCACACCGAGCCTCCAGCCTGTTCACTGAGCGTCTCCCCCTGGCCAGAGAGGGAAGAGCACCCTGCCTCACTCACCCATGGCACAGGGCTCCTGCAGACTTGTGGCACTGGCCTTTAATTTTTATGTGTGCTTAGCCACTTGTCCTAGTGAGGAAATAATTTAATTAACTCTGAGAACAGTAATTAATTTTAATTGTTCACAGTAATTCATTATTGAATACTCTATTAATAATTATTAAAATCCTAAAGCCCAGTTACTGTCCTGTGATAGAATAATTAAACACTTGTGCGGGGGATACTTCATTCCAAGTACCTCCTGTCTCTCCACTCTCCAAAGCTAAGCTTTATCCACTCAGTCGAGTCTCCTAGAGGTGATGGCTTCTCTCGAGCCTCTGGGGAGGTTGCTGTGGTCCCCTGGTAGTCCGCTCTGCAGCAGACAGAGAAGAAGCTTGTCATCAGTGGAACGGCCACAGGGAACCTTGTGTGTTCACCTCTCATGACCCAGCCACATAGTGTCCTTACAGTGACCTTGGACATGGAGGTTAGTTAGGCAATCACATTAGTAGACATTAACTGTACCCTCTGCTTGCACTAAGTCCTGACACAGGAACTGAACTGGGGACACGGGCAAAGTGCCAGCCCGAGGAGGCAGATGGTAGTGCTGGGAGAGAGGCCATGGTGATGGGTGGATAGGATGGACTGGCAGCCGGGATAAAGAGGGATGGAGGAAGGGAGAGGTAGATATATGGATGGATGGATGAATGAAATGATGGATGGATGGGTAAGTGAATAAATTGATAGATAAATACGTGGATGAAAAAACAAGATGGACAGGTGAGTGGATGAATGGACAAGTGGACAGATGAATGGATGGATGGATGAATAGATAGATAGGCAAGTAGAGAAGTGGACGGGCAGATGGGCATGTGGATGGGTAGATGGATCTTAGATGGGAAGTGGGTAAATGGGTAAATGAATGAGGAGATGTGTGGGTGAGTGGATGAATAGATGTGTAGGCAGATAGATGGACAGGTGAGACAGTAGATGGATGGATGGATGGATGGATGGATGGATGGATGGATGGATAGAAATGAATGGATGGATGGGTGGTAGATGGGTAGACAGAAAGGTAAATCGATGAATGGATAGGTAAACCCAGGTGTGGTTTTCAGTACCCCACTGTAGCTCACAACTGTTTATAATTTCAGTTTTTGAGGATCCAATTCCCTCTTCTGGTTTCTATGGATGCCATACACACATGTCGCACAAACATACATGTGTGAATGGATCTCTGAGTTTGAGGCCAGCCTGGTCTACAGAGTGAGCTCCAGGACAGCCAGGGCTAAACAGGAAACCCTGTTTTGAAAAACAAAAACAAACAAATGAAAAGGTGGAGAGCTGCAGATGTGGGTGTAGGGTGTATGAGTTTCACAAGCCTCTCACAGACAAGTGAGGCTCTGAGCTGGATTAGGTCAGCGGTACAGAGTGCTACCTCAGCATACATGAGGCTTCAGCCCCCAGAAAGGGGGAGGGGAAAGGTGTGGGAGGTCAGACATCACCAGGGTTGTACAGCAAACATGTTAGGAAGTCTTCCTGGAAGAGTGATCTCTGAGCTGAGATTAGATGGCTCTTTCTTTTTCATTCGAACAGGAGGAAAAAATGGGCCCCAGAGTGTGTCACATGCAAAGACCCTGGGTCAGGAGGGAGAATATGATTTGAATAAAAATGTTCCCCATAGGCTCATATTTTCGAAGACCTATTCAACAGCCCAACTGTTCCAGGAAGATTAGGAGGTATGCCCTTGTTGGAAAAGGTGGTGGGATGAACAAAGCCCCACACCAGGTCTGGTCCTGAGATCTCTCTCTCTCCTCTCTCTCTCTCTCTCTCTCTCTCTCTCTCTCTCTCTCTCTTCCTCCCCTTCTCCCTCCCTCCCTCCTTCCCTCCCCTCTCTCTCTCCTGCCTGAGGAATCAGGATGTAAAGCTTTCAGTTACTGCCTCAGCTCCATGCCTGTCTGCTTCTTGCCATGATGAAAATGGACTCACCCTCTGGAACTGTAAGCTAGCCCCCAGTTAAATGCTGGCTTTTATAGGAGTTCCCTTGGTCAGGGTGTCTCTTCACTACAACAGAGCAGTGACTTAGAATGTGAGACACAAGAGCAGGAGATGATCACGGGTCCAGTGGGCAGGGAGGAGGTGACCCTCACAGACACACACACACACATACACACACACACACAAACACACTGCTTCGCCCACCAAAAAATGACTCAGATGTTTCTATTAAGTTCATGTTGTTTGGCCTATGTCTCAGGCACATTGCTAGCTAGCTCTTTCATCTTAATTCAACCCATTTCCATTCATCTGTCACATGGCCCGTGGCTCACCTGTATTCCTTACATGCTGATTCTCTGGCAGCTGAATCGATCTCTGTCTGACTCCACCCTCCTTCTCCTACCTATACTCCAATTTCCCTGCCTACGTCAACTGGCATAGGCCAAAACAATCTCTTTAAAGAATAATATTCACGGCATACGGAAAGACATTTTCACATCATCTCTCAGCTCTAAAGACATCCCTGGAACACTCACTCAGACATTCCAAAAACATCTATTGAATAGCTAACGCATGTACAGCAGCCATCAGAAGTAATGACTTCCCTTGTAAAGCGTTTACTCCTCCAGAATGCGCTGTGCCTCGAGTGTGCCAGGAGTGTAGGCTGCAGTAAAGAAAAAACAGGGGCCTCAGCACAGTCCCCTGCTCAGTGCCTGGGAGGCAGAACATAGCAGAGCAGAGCTCCAGATACCTTCAGACCACGTTGTCTGTGATGACAGAATTTAGGTGTCACGGTGACCAAGCTGTGGGTCCAGCTGTTTGGGCAAACACTCATCTAGGTATACTGTGTCAGTGGTATGTCAGTGCTCCGGTACTGTAGGAAAATACCTGAGGCAATCAATTTAAAGTGACAAAAGGTTGATTTTTAGCTCACAGTCTCCGAGCCTTCAGATGGCTGTTTGAGGACTGTCAAAGCAGCGTATCATGGCAGGAGCATGCAGGGGGAAGGACTGTTCACATCACAGCCAGGATGAGAAATGGGGCAGGAAGAGATGCAAGTCCCAGACCCCTCTTGGGGATACACCCTCTATGACTAAAATCTCCCACCACCTCCCAAGAGTGCCAAGGACACTTGTGCCAGGGGCAGGAGGGCACACAGAAGATCCCAAGTGCAGTGGGTGCTGTTTGAGATGTGATTAGCATCTGCAGTAAGCCTTAAGAGTGACCTTCACAGTGTGAGTGGGCCCCATCCAATCACATGAGGACCTGACAGACTCAGGTTTGCAAAGACCCTCCCCCAAGAATGCAGCACAGAACCCTGGGTGCTCAGTTTCATATCCTGCCAGGGGATGTGGACTTGAGTTTGTACATCCGTTTATACCTGATGAACAGCTGCTGACCTCCATAGTGGTGTGAGTCTCTGTCTCTGTCTCTCCTCTCTCTTTCTCCCATCTCTCCTCCTCATGAGGAGTTGGCTGGGTGAGAAGTGGCTGTGGCTTATTCCTCTTCTCTCTGATCTTTCAGCTTTACCCCAATATCTAGGTATTATTATTATATCTAATTATTATAAGACAAAGTAGAATTCATGCTATACTTATGAATGAAATGAAGACTCCATCCTGTGGTCTTCAGAGCCCAGAATACACACGCACATGTGCACACACACACACACACACACACACACACACACACACACACACACACACGGGATCTAAGCAGACAGGCCAGGGAGGTGTGCTGTAGGTCCCTGGGATTCCACCAGACCGGGCACCATCTCCCTAGTCCTCATACAAAGGAGGCAGGCATCCTCCTAATTTAACAGTACACCCCCTAGAGGAAGTAGAGAGGATCTGCAGCCTCGGTTAGCAAGGCTTGCACCTATTGAGCACCTGTTGAATACTTTATGGTTCTGTCCTGATGAGCTCCACAAATGCCTATTGCACTCTCTATTCCTGGCAGGCACAGGGCAGTAAGAGGTGAGATATCCCAGGGGGCACCTGGGGAAGAGGGGACACAAGCCCACCCTCCTCCCGCTTTGGGCTCAGGCCAGAGGGCTGACCTCTGCCCTCTCTGACTAGCTTGAAGCAGGAGGAGAGAATGGGCCAGAGTACAAGACACCAAGAACAGGAACCTTCTGTTCCTTCTTGCCCTTCTCCCACCCCTGAGGACATGTGACTGCCCTCCTCCTCCCCCACAGGAGCTGCAGACCCCAGGCCCTGCGCAGCACAGCAGAGAAGTGCTGCCGCTGGGCCCTCAGTGTTTAAATCTCACATTTACTTGAGCAATTGCATACTGCCTATGCTCTTAGAGTAAAGATCCCCATCACCAGGGGACTGCTGGACACTGGACAATGAGGCTGAAACTGCCAAGTTCTGCTACTTACTAGGGCTGGAACACCCCACCTGAGACACACACACACACACACACACACACACACACACACACACACACACACATTCTATTACATCTCCACCAGTTTTCTGCTTTCTATAGTTTCCTTTACTGCCTAAGCTTGGCTGTCCTCAAACTTGCTCTGTAGATCAGGCTGGCCTCAAACTCACAGATCCACCTGCCTCCACCTTCTGAGTGCTGGGATTAAAGGTGTGTGCTACCATACTCAACCCTAAGCTTTCCTTTAGTTCCTTTTCACAAGTTGGAAAATTTAGCTGGGTGGGATCTTGCCCTGAGGTCACCACTCCCTTTATTCCATTTCCTGTTTATTAACACTTGACTTAATTCTCCTCCACTTGCTGGTGCCCCTTTTTGATCTCAAGCTGTACATTTTCCATTTTTATTTACTCAGCTTGCTTCTTTTCATTATAAATCTTCATTAGCATTAACACTAAAAACCACACAATGAAGTCTATACTAGGCTGTTTTGAGATTTCCTCTGACAATGGAATCAATCCAAAACTCTTCACTTCATGCTCAGACAAACTTTTCATGCAAAAAGTTGCCACATTCTTCACCAAAGTATCACAAGAATGATCTCTAGGCCACATATTAACATTCTTCTCCTCTAGAATTTCTTGATCCCCACAGTTCAAATTATACTCAGCACCTCTGTCTTTCACAATTCTCCTAGGATGGTCCATTAAGTAGCACTTAAAGCATTTAACTGCTTTTTCTAACCCACAGTCCCAAGATCCACGTTTCTTCAAACAAAAGCATGGTCAGGCCTAGCACAGCAATATCCCAGTCCCTGGTACCAACTTCTATCTTAGTTGGGTTTCTACTGCTGTGAAGAGACATCATGACCATGGCAACTCTTATAAAGGAAAACATTTAATTGGGGTGGCTCCATCACAATTCAGAGATATTTAGTCCATTATCAATATGGTAAATTCTGGTAGCAGAGAGGCAGGCATAGTGCTGGGAAAGTACTGAGAGTGAGTCCTACATCTTGCAGGCAACAGGAAGTGGTCTGTCTCACTAAGTGGTATCTTGAGCATATGGGACCTCAAAGCCCACCTCCACAGTGACACATTTCCTCTAACAAGACCACACCTACTCCAACAAAGTGATGCCTCCTAATAGTGCCACTTCCTTAGGGGGCCATGTTCTTTCAAACCAGCTCAGTAATCCTATGTTAAATTAGAGCTACCTGGGTGTAACCCCATTAATTCCAAGATAAAGTATGAGGCCACTCCAGCAGGATTGACATGGAGGTGACTAACAACTTTCACACAGCTGCACTGACACTGACTTATATATATGCTTACACAATTATTCACACACACACACACACACACACACACACACACACACACACAGAGAGAGCTTAAACCTAGGTAGGATCATGCAGTGAGGAAATGAAGAGGGAGCTGCCAGTGTTCTGAGAGTCCCCATCCCCCCCCCATCAGGAGAGAAGGGTGGGGGTCGGGTCATCCCTCCCTCAAGCTGTCAGGGGACTTTGGTGAGATTCCTTACATGGTTGAGAGGTCAAGTGGACGAGACAGGTATTAACCAGAGAACAGTGGACCAGGATGGCAGAGCCATGGGGGATGCTGGGAAGATTCCAGTGGGTAAAGAGACCTCAGCAGCAGGCAGAGGATGTTCCTAAAGAAGCTGGGCTCAGGGGAATGTGGGCAATTCTAACATGTGCCAAGGCAGAGATCTAGTGCTGGATCACCACAGAGCAGATCTCACCAGGCCTTGTCAGCCCCCAGCTCCCACCTTATACGGCTGGTGAGAACAAGAGGCTGACAGAGTAAGGAAACTGAGGCCCAGGCCCTGTCCTCACAGCTTCCACTTCAGACTAAGGAGTGAGCAGCATGAGTATAAAAGAAGGTGTAAATTTCCTCTGGGCCTTAGTGTGGCCAAAGCTACTCCCATAGCCAAGAAACCCACAGGCCATGCTCCAGACATCTGCCTGGAAAAGACTGGGCTGCACCAGAGAACATGTCTGAACAAAGACAAAGGCAGAAAGCATATGTGTGACCACTGACCCTGCCCAGTTCCCCATCAATGAGGTACATGAGCCAGGATCACACACAAAGCTGCATGGCTAAAATACAGTTGCAAAAGATGTTGCCTACGAACCCTGGGTGTCTGGGAACTGCCCAGGGCTGCCTGTCAGCCTTTGGGAGTGGAGTGGTGGCATCTCCATCTCCAGAGGGTAAGATGTATAAGAACAGCTATGAGAAGGTCTAAGAAATGCATCCTTGCAAGAGGATTTAAGTTCAAGGCCAGCCTGGGCACCAGGCTGCATAGTGAGACCTAAGAATGTAAGTTAGCTGTAGAATATTTGCTTAGTGTGGGCAAGGCCTGAGATTCAATTTCTAGTATTAAAGAAAAGGTGCCTGGACTCCTCCAACTCTTTTTAACAGCAGACAGAGCTTCTTTCTGGGAGAAAAGAGGCTGGTGGGAACAAGGAAAATAGAGGTACGGGGGTCCTGGGGCAGAGCCCTGGGAAACTTCCAGAAGCAGCTGTCACCCTTAGAAAACACAATCACCTGTGGCCGTTCCAAAGCCTGAGCCAAACCAGGGCCTTCCAGGGACCTTGGATGCTCCCTCACTCACCAAGGGAACAGCCCCAAGGGGTTCTGGGAATGGGGCTGATTCTGTAAGAACTATACTCAGCCAACAACACACAATAGTCCCCTGACACTGGCTGGTCATGGCTCAGGAAGATCAGGCTCCCACCACAGCTTGGAAGAAGCAGGTGCTGGGATTTGGACCAGCTTCCCTCTCCTCAGGGTGCATTCATGCAGGAATCTCCACAGCTCCCTTTGGGTTAGAAGTGTCTTCCTGCCTGGTACACATCTGGAAGCTGAGTTAGTCCTCAGAGCTGAGCCAGGACTCTGCACACTTTGAAGACAGCTCACCCAGGCCCTCTCAAAGGCAAATGGCTTCTCTATGGCCACCAGCTAGCAAGGTCAATGCAAAGAAAGGAGAGGCCAGGAAGACATTTGCCCGGGAGATGGTAGGGTGGGTATTCTTGTCCTAAGGGTAACTAATGAACTCCTGTACTAAGACCAGCTGAACCCAGCTGCTACTGCTGTGGCTGTTGACCCTAAGTATTCTATCTGTAAAACTATAGCAGGGCTTTCCCATTTGGCTGGAACATTCTATGACTCTTTCCACCCATAGAAATCTCCCTCTGGAGGTCCAGGCCTGATTTCCTCCCCCATAAGTATATGAGGGACTTCTCTGTATTTGGGTTAGTTTTTGTGTGTCTGTGAGTGTAAACAGATGTGTACATGCTCGTGCATGCATGTCTGTGTGTGTGTCTGTGTGTGTGTGTGTACTCACCTCTCTGTGAGTACACAGGTAGAGGTCAGAGGTTAATGTTGAGTCTCTTCCTAGATTGCACTCATCTGGTTTTTGAGAGTCTCACTGAACCTGGCATTCACACACAGTCTAGGCTGGCTGACGAGGGAGCCCCTGGGATCCTCCCGCTCCACCTCCCCAGCTCTAGGATTAGAGATAGGTGCCACTATGCTCACCTTTACCTGGGCGCTGGGGACCTGAGCTCAGATCCTCACAACACACATGTGACCTACTGAGCCTTCTCTCCAGCCCCCGCCTCAGCCATGTTCTTCCCTGAGTTGTGACTCAGAGGGCTGAGGCTGGCGGGGAGCTCTTGAAACTGGGGGCTTGGCTCTGACTTTACTGGGGTCACGTGCGGGACCCAGCCTGGCAGGCCCTGGGATTCCTGCTTCTCCGCACAGGCTCCCTAAGTGCTCTCTCTACGTAGTTTCTCGGCCCCCTCTCTGCCTCTTTGACAAGTGGAGTTTAATTATTTACAACAGCACTTTACAGCCGTGGCTGAACCCTCTGGAACGTATTTTGTGAAAGTAATGAAGGCGCAGTAATGCGAGACCTCATGGCAGCGCCCACCACTAAATCAGGGCCTGGAGTCCCCGGACTGCGCAGGCGGCTTCCCACCCTCCCTCTTAGAATTCGTGTCTGGCAGGTGGGGGGAGGTGACAACACAGGTGTGACCAAGACATTTTTCCTCATTTCAGGGAGAAGGACAAGGCAGGTTGCATAAAACAGAAATTCCAGTCTTCCAAGATGGGGCCATAAGGCACCACACCCCTGAGACATGTAGGACATGACCTATGGTCCTTGCTGTCCACCACCCTGAGAGGGAAAAATGACCTGAGAGACAGCATGCCTGGGAATCATCGACTCCTATCTCTGGAGGCCTCTCTGTGCCTCAGTTTCCCTACCTGTAAGCTATGAAAATTGAAGGTGCTTTGCCTTTACTTCTTCCTACAGCCTTACAGTGTCTGTCCCAGAGGCAGCAGCAATGAGACCCTCTGTTGCGTGTCTGCCCTTGAGCCCCAGATCTCCCAGAGCCCATCAAGCAAAACACTGACTCCATCTGAGGAAGACGGAGCGGCTGCAATAGATAGTAAAGAGAGAGAGTGTCCAGGTCTGTAGCTCCAGAGGACACACCTGTCACCCTAGTGACAGGAGTTGGGGTGGACCTCTACCATTATGGCTCATCCCTTCCTCCCAACACAGGGGTTTGCTTGACCACACTAATAAACAAGAACCTGAGGGTCCCCTTGTCCAGCTTTCTTCAGAACATCTGCTGCCCAGAGACTGGAATGAGAATCTCATAGCCATGGTCAAGTTGAGGGAGATCAAGTTCAAGCCCCAACACATAGAGAGGCTGGAGACACACTGGATCTAAGATTGTAGGATGAGGCAGGGACCTAAGGTGTTGTAGAAAGGAAGGAGGTTGCTGGGAGTGCATGGTGTCTGAAACATCCCAGCACAAGGGTGGGGACAGTCTCCCAGAATTCATTTGGGTTGGTGAGATTAAGGGCACACAGGACATCAGTGTAGCTGCAGAACACCAAAGTCTTGGTAAATGAGAGTAAAGTATAAGGTGAGCCCATCTGGAGCTGGAAGCTGATGATGACCTTGAGGCATTCATTCCCCTTGCTTCCTGCATCGTTCTTATTTACATTCGGAGGTCTGTACACAGTAGAAGACTCTATCAGGCAGCCGGTGACAGCCTTAAATCCTCCCAGGACATCAGCTCAGTCAGTGTAAACCCAAGTCCACACTGAGTGCCAACCAAGAAGTCCTACAGGAGGTAGCTTCGATATATCCTGCTGCATGGGCGGGGAGCCTTGAACGTCAGTCTGGCCCTCAGAGAGCAAGAGGCTGGCTGCCCAATCTCTGTAGATAAAGACCTACTGTGGGGAAGAAAGAGTCCATCATTCACTCGGCAAACACACTCTGAGCAGGCCCTAGGGTTCCAGCAATGGGTACAGTCAAGCTGTCTCAGACATGGGCTCAGCTGGAGCATGAAAGAACTTTCTAGAGTCATTTCCTTTCTTCCCAACACAGGTTCCAGGAATCAAACTGAGGTCCTCAGCCTGTGCAGGGAGCACCTTCCCGCACTGGGCCATCTCACCAGTACTGACATTTTATTAAAGACCAGTGTAGCAGAGATCAGAGAACAGTGCGAGAGGCTGAGGCTGTGCTGAGCGTGGGCCCTTTCCAGGCACAGCCCAGCTGCAGCTTTGGTACAGAGGTGAGGTGTGCTGGATCCCTGATCAGCTCCTAGCACAGGAGCTGTCAAGGTGCAACATGGTCTTTTCCAAGCTCTCTGTGACCCATCCCTTGAGATCACTGAGTGGGGTGGGCAGGTAGCAGGTCCCTACTGTCTCCAGAGAGAGAGAGATGGTGGCCTGCAGTGTGGAACAGTGGAGAACGATCCAGCTCAGGAGGAAGGCTAGTTCTCTGCCATTCTGGCAACACTGATGGCCAAGGCCTTGGGCAGCAGGTCAACAGCTGTACACGGGACCCTGACTGACTCTCATCTAACTGTCTGGAAGTCAGCACGAGCAAGCTCAAGGTGGGGGAGGCAGCCACATAGGGAGCCCAGGTCTCCTGTAAAAGCAGCAAGTGCTGTTAGCTTCTGAGCCATCTTTCCAGCCCAGCAAGTGCTCTTATCGCCTTCATATACTATGGGATAGTGCCACTCTCACCCACAAACAGAAATGGGAGTTCAGAGACACCAAGCAATCAATCCGAGAACACACAGCAGAGTCACAGCAGAGTCACAGCAGTTAGGGGTATACCTTATACATCCTTGGCTGACCCTTCCACACTTAACCCAGTTTGGTCAAGCTGTTCTCTCTGAAATGGTCCTAATGCGCAGCTGCAGAGATATCTACCTGTTTCATCGCCACAATGATTCTGGGTCCTTGGTGTCCTTCTCCTCATGGGCAGGATCTGAACTCAGTACTTACACCTCCATCTGTTCCACCTCCATTCATGCCCACAGAGGCCCACCCACTTCCCACCTGGAACATGAACCTAGGTAGAGAGAAACCTTGTAAGAACAGGCAGCAGCTTTTAATTTCTCTAGGGCCTGCATTATAACAAAAGCCCCCAAGAATGCAGACTGATGCCTAGTCAAGCACTCCAGGAATGTGTCTGACAATCGTACAGTGACTAAGCTCTTAGATGCAAAAGCGCAGTGCTAGGGGACTCCGCCCACCCCATGCCTGGCTGGCCTCCTGCAACCCTGGACCCTGCACTGGTTGCAGATGCACACACTTGCTGCACAGCAGCTGGTGGTGTCTGTTTATGATCACTTTACCGACATGGAAACCAGAGCTCAGGAGGGTTAAGGAACCTGCTTGGGGGTTGCACAACAGTGTCAAAGACCACCTGTGCATCCTGTTCTCCTGACTTTCACTGGGCAGGAGATGGGAGATGGCATTGGAATCACATTTGGAATTCAGCAGGTCAAACATCACCTGCAATTTTGCTGTGGTTCCCTTTACCAACCTGGTCCTTTCTCTATAAAGGACACAGCATCTCACCCTTGTCAGGATCATCGACAGCCCAATTAACCCTGAGAAAACTGCCCTCAGATCCATAGTGGGGCTATAATGAAACCAGAAGATCTGTTGGGGAGGGAGAGACTTATGTGTCCCAGAAACCTACCCACCCCCACCTGCAGCAGCTAAATCCCCACTGCCAGGCCTTTATTAGCAGCGATAAAAGGCAGAGAAAGCATGGAAGGGCTTTCTACTCCCAGATGGGGGCTGCAGTCCCAGGAATTTGTCATGTTTTGACTGCTAGAGTTATAGAATTTATAATGCAGGCCCTGGAGAAATTAAAGGCGGATTATGGCCAGTCCTCCCCTTGCTGAATGTCTCCATGGGGAGCAGGACTGCAGGGCACACTCAGAGGCTCAGCTTTCTGGGTGACCCTCAAAATGGGATGTCAGAGGAGAAGGGTCTATAGCCTGCCCCCTCCTCGGGGTCATCTCACTCCTAGGGGCCTCTGTGTCCCCAGCAATACCCACCCAGTGTCCATAGGGACTAGCCTGGTCACCTCATCATCATCCTGGGCTAAACACAACCTTCTCTCTGGAGAGAGGTGACATGGAGGAGGGGAGGATGTGTCCTGAGTTAGGCAAATACAGTAACTTCACTTTAATTAAAGAGGAGGGGGCCATCTCTACCACTCTGATTCCAGGGCCTCTGTGGAGTCAAAAGGTCTTGTCATGGTGACATACCAGGTCCCCAGTGCCTCCTGAGAAAGTCAAGCATGAGGGCAGAATGGGTGGAAGCCATGCTATCTGCCTCCATGAGCTTTAGGACCCAGAACTTCAGGGAATCTCCTGACTCTAAGAGAAAAGTGACTGCTACTGAGCACCGACTCTGCATTAAGAAACTCCCTGGACATCTCTCGGTGTGCTAGAACCTGATAAAAAAAAAAAAAATCTCAGGGCAGAGGGAGTGCAAACTGAAAAATAACTTGGCCTTAATTTGCAGAGTACCCTCACTAGGGAAGCATTACAACCTACTTTTAAAAGATGACCAGATAGGAGCGGTTCAGCACACAGCCCTGTGCCCTTCCCAGCCAGGAGGCTTCCTGGTACAGAGGGTGAGTAGTTCAGGAGGGAAAACCAGGAGCTGTCCAGATCCTGAGGTGCTGAAATGAAGAAGCCAAGAGAGGTTGCTGAACACAGCTGTCACAGATGCAGGGCTAGCCCTCCACCTTGACTGCTATGGCTCCCCAGCTCCATGCTCCCATCCCTCTCCAGCATTGCTCAGACCCTGTGCACTCCACAGCCACTGGCAGGAAGGTCTACTGGTCCCTCCCATTTACTCTGGACCCCCAAAACCATCAACACCAAATTTCTAGTCTACCAATAAGAACCAAACAAGACAGTGTATTTAGCTGCAGCTGGAGTACATCTGTTTCCATCATCCCATCAATGGTTGGCCCTGTGAGCCACTCTGCTACTAGTTCTGGATCCTTGTTCCTCTAGTCTGTGATTCTCTCTACAAACCCTGGAGACAGGCATCCCCTCCCCTCGAAGTGACATTCCGTGTCCTTTAGGAATTATACCTGCCAGCTTCCACCTTTATCTCTCTTCACTGTCCATGAATCTTAAGCATTCCATTTAAAGGCAGTCCTGAGCGTGATGCAGGGACAATCATTTCACACAAGAGGAACAGCATGGGCAAAATCCAACTGGTTGGCCAAAGCCATCTTAGGCATCACCTTCTATGAAGACACATCTGCTGCCACCTCTCTCTGCAGCCTGACACTCTCTGGTCCTGCCTGTGGTCCCTACCATACACAATGTGATTCTCCCCAGTCACCCAGACAAGAAGAAGAATTGTCCCACAAGGCCTGCCTCTGGCAAGAAACTCAGCACGCTGATCTTCTGCATTTTTATATCATGAGCACCTACCTGCCTATGAGCCAAAAGCAGGACTGAGTAAAGAGAACTAGGCATAGGGACCAGGTGTGCTGGCACACAACTGTGATCCCAGAGTTCAGGAAGAGCATGGGTTCAGGGCCAGTCTAAGCTGCACAGTGAGTTCTGTTGCAGGCCAGCCAGAGCTATACAATGATATCATCTTTCTATTTTTTATTTGTGTATATGTCATACTATGCAGTACCCTTGGAGGCCAGAAGAGGACTCAGATCCTCCCGGAACTGGAGTTACAGACAGCTGACATGGGTGCTGGGAAGCAAACGCCTACCTGTGCAAGAGAAGAATGTTCTTTTAACTGCTGAGCCATCTCTCCAGCCCCAAGACCATCTTTAAAAGAGGAGAAGGAAGAAGAGGAGGACAAGGAGGAAGGAAGGGGAAGAGAGAGGGAGGGAGGAAAGGAGGAAGGAAGGAAGAAAAGTATGCACAGAAGCCCAGGCATGATGGTGCAGACTTGGCATCTCAAGACTAGAAAGACTGAGGCAGGAGAACTGTAAGATCAAAGCCACCTGGAGTATGAAGGTAAGTTCTATTCAAGACCAGTCTGAGTTACAGAGTGAGACGGTCTTCTGGTTTGTCTGGGTGTCCGATGTAGTGCCTGCCTGCAGTCTAAGCACTTAGGAGGAACATGAGTTCAAAACCAGCCTCAGTTACTACAAAGACCCTCACTGTGGCCAGCATTGGCTAAGTGCTTTATGAAGGGTGCACTCATTAAAGTCAATACTAATCATAAAAGCTAGCCTAAGGAAGGCACCCTTAGGATGTGGAAACTGAGGCACAGGGAGGTTCACAGAGCCATAAAGCAGTAGGGGCAGGGATTCCAACCCAGCAGCTGACTGAGAGCTTTGGTCTTTACTCACTTCTCCATCTGCAACTCTCAGGAGAGGACCCGAAAGCCCCAGCGGATACTTGGTGCTGACTCTAGCTCAGTGTTCACCATCCATAAAGCCAAAAGCTTCCCCTGGGACATCTTAGGATCCTGAGTTCCCAAATCCATGAGAGACAAGTGCCAGAGTGCCACTGCCTGACCTTGGACATGAAACCCGGAAGTGCCAACTTCTTATGACCTAGGCTGGCATGCCCCGGCTCTTTCCCTTTACCCTTCTGTAAGTCCAATGCACCCCCTCCAGCTGCCAGGAGCCCGCCTTCCACCCCTGCACCTGGATGTCCTGGCAGGCAGCCCCGGGGACCCCCATGGAGCCTACACCTCCCCCAGTTCCTAAGCAGCTGCCAGGCCTTGCTGGAGTTGGCAGACATGTTCTGGGCTCCACACACCACCCCACCAGGCTGGGTGTGATGGCAGCTTGGCAGAGGTTGATGGCCCTGCGCAGCCCTGCGTTGTTGCTATTTTTAATTTAATTGGAGAGTCGGAGGAGAGAGATGGTAACCGGACCAGGGAGGTTTAAAAGCTTTCTGGGTGAGGGAGGGGAGAGCAGGCATAGGAAGTTGGTAATTGCACTGCAGGCAGCCAGAGTGGATGCTTGAACAGAAAGGTTAAATGCTACACTCCGAATCCAATGAGAAAAAAGGTTGTGATGATAGATGCCCAGAGATAATTAAGAAGAGCACCCCCTGTCCATCTCCTTTGGACCCCTCCCCCCCACCACTCATATCTGGGTTTCTTGTGTTCACCCTTGGAAGCTCATGTGCACAACAAATACAGCAGAGGGTAACACGAGTGCTCAGCAGGTCAGAGCCTGTCCAGTTAGCTCTAATTGGCAGCTTGACACAGCCCAGAGTCATTTGAGTCTACACCCCTATCGAAGAATTGCCTAGATCAGTTTGACCTGGGGCCTGTCCATGGAGAGTTATCCTCATTGCCAGTTGGGATAGGAAAGTTCAGTCCACTGTGAGAGGGACCATTCCCTAGGCATGTGCTCCCGGACTATATAAGAGCAAGACTCTTCCAGTGAGCAGAAAAAAAAAGCAACATTGCTTGTTAGTATGTAAACATGGCCCTAGCTTGCCTCCTGGGCGTGGCAGTGCTATTCCAGCATCTCCATGTTGTGGCTACGCCCCCCACCCACAGAGGTTGCTCTCATGCCTCGGGGTATGTCTACATGTTCACCCTTTAAAGAGACACATTGCAGGGACTTCTCTTTCTGCTCCCTCTCTCCTTTCTTCTCTCTCTTTCCTCCCCCCCCCACCGTTCCCCAGATATCCAGACCCCAGTAAACTCAAAATAGCTTCTAGGTAGCGTGGCAGCGTGTTCCATCCTTCCGTGTGCAAAATGCTAACATTCCTGCCTTGAGTTCTGTCCTGACTTCCCTCAGTGATAGACTGTGGAAGTGTAAGCCAATAAACCCTTCCCTCGCCAAACTGCTTTAGGCCAGAGTGACTTATCACAGCAAGGGAAAGGAAATTATACCTCCTCAACTACCACCCTAAATGGTTTTACCCAAGCAAAGGGAAAACTTGCATCTACCTCTCTCAAGCCAAGACGTCCTGTGGAGCCCTAAAGAACTGAAGGGCCTAGGAACGAACACTGTAGATCAGCTCACTTAAGACCTATAAACCCTCCTCCTCTTCTTTCAAATAATGAGACTTGAACAGACATATCATTTCAGAACATATGTTAGTCCACAGGTATAGCTCACTCTGCAATGCCTGGCTAGGCGGTGACAGCCACAATTGATATTAATGATTCTAATTAACACAGGGCTGACATCACACTATAACACTGACAGCCATGGTTTTGTTTCCTGAGACAGGGTCTCTCACAGCCCAGGCTGGCCTTGAACTCCCTATGTAGCTGAGGATGACCTTGAATTCTTAATCCTCCTGGCTTCACCTACTGAGTGCTGGGATTCCAGGTGCACACACCACACTCAGTTTATGCAGTGCTGGGAACTGAACAGGTCTTTATGCCTGCTAGGCAGGCAGCTACCAAATAATAAACATCGCAGCCCCTGAGACCACATTTTAGTCTCTGTCTTCAGAGAGAGCTTTTCTCTCACACATATCACAAGCCCGGTCTTGGACAGGGGAGTTTATACTCTTATCCGCTGCTTGCCTATGGTAGCTCAGCTAACCGCAGGCTGACCTGAAGCTGGAGACCCCAGCCTGTCCCAGGCAAGTGCAAGGATGCTCTACCAAGGAGTTACCTTCCTCCAGGGACTTCAGGTGGTTTGAGTCTGGAGCTGAAGTTGTGGCTTTGCAGAGTGAGCTATACCTGTGGACTAACATATGTTCTGGAACTGAAGTCTGGGCCACAACTTCAGCTCCCACATTCTAAGATAAGGTGAGCCAGGCTCTCTTGCCATCCGGATCTCTCCTGTGCCTGAAGCCCCAGTGTTGTGTGATATTTTGTTTCTGTTCTGATAAACAAAGCTTGCCTGGAGATCAGAGGGCAGAGCCAGCCACTAGGTAACCATAGAAGCTGGACGGGAAGTGGTGGCTCATGCTTTTAATCCCAACACTTAGGAGATAGAGACCGGAAGTGACAAGACAGAGTGGAGACAGAGCCCCTCCCTTTCAGTCTGAGGATCAGAGAGGTAAGAAGTGACTGGCTGCCCCTTTGCTTCTCTGATCTTTCAGCTTTACACCAATATCTGATTCCTGGTTTTTATTAATAAGACTAGTTAGGATCAGGCTTCATCCCTGACTTTCTCCAGAGTCTATTACAACAACTACACAGGCCACTCAGCACTAACTCCTAATGATAACAGTAGAAATCTCCTTCCAGAAAGAGTAAGATCTCAGTGCTGGTCAGCTCAGGCTGGGTTTGAACCATAGTGCTGTCATCTTAGCAGAAAAACAAACAATAACTAGTTTAAGCTTTTGTCTCTGTTTTGGTCAATAAGCAAAATAGTTGCTGTAACAAACATCCCCTAACTCCATGGCTGGACATAACAAAATCTTTTTGTGTAAGATTAGTGAGGTCCAGAGAATATTGGTTCTACCAGTACCTACTCTTTCTCTTTTCTGTGGTGTATGCATGTGTGTGCAGGTGTGTGCAAGTGTATGCATGTGTGTGCAGGTGTGTGTGGGTTTGTACAGGTGTGTGTGAGTATTACAGGTGTGTGCATGTGTATCCATGTGTGTGCAGGTGTGTGCATGTATGTGTGGGTGTGTGCGGATTTGTACAGGTGTGTGCATGTGTATGCATGTGTGTGCAGGTATGTGCATGTATCTGCATGTGTGTACAGGTGTGTGCGGGTGTGTGCAGGTGTGGGCATCAGATTTATGTTAGGTGTCTTCCTCCATTTCACTGAACCTAAAATTCACTGTTTCTGGACAGCCAACTCCTAGGGTCTGTCTCTGTCTCCCATCCCTGGGTTACAAGCGTGTGCCACCATGTCCAGCCTTTCATGGGTTCTAGGGATCAAAGTCAGGTCCCCATGCTTTCAGATAGCCTTTCTTCAGCTGCTCTGCTATTCTGCCATCCCTAAGCATTTCTAGAATCCTCTGGGTCTTCTGAAGCCCATAGGCTGGTTAGGGATGGGTTAACAGTCAGAGCACACTAAACTGGCCAGAAGTCATGCAAGCCCTGTGCACTGCCCTGCCAAGGTCTAAAGTGTACGGAAAGAGAGGACTCTGTTATTCATAGTGTGTAGGAATCTTCACCTCAGTCCACGCCACCATGCTTCCAGCCCAGATGCCATCATCATTTCACATGGATCTATTTAATTCTCTATGTTTTGAGATACAATATATACAGGTTACCTTCATCCATGAGCTCAGAAAATTATCAGAATTTTGTCTATAGGCATCATGGACAGGCTCCTTTCTTGGTCCCTAAACAACAAAACTACTTACACTGCACTGGGCATTATCAGTCATTGGAGATGGTTTTTAAATGCACAGGAGGATGGAGTTTGCATGCAAGGGTATACCATGCCATTTCACCTAAGGAACTTGAATACTCTCAGATGTGGATGCCCTTGAAAGTTCCAGAATTTATCCACCAGAAGCCCAATTCTTTTACTTCAAAGCCCAGTGCCTATAATGATTTCTAACACACAGTAGCTATTCAGATTCCCTCCTTAGCCCCAGGCTCCTCAGAACCAATGTACGCCCCACACCTGCCTCCAGGAGCTGCCACCCAATCTGTCATCCGCCAGAGGAGCCAGCAAGGCTTCTAGAACAGCGAGTTTATTTGAATGTATAAAAGTATAAAACAAGCTTCAAGCCTCTCCTGCAGGAGGAAGGGCTACCCAGGGCAGACAGCTTAGGAACTAGAAATGTCAACTGTCCCCTCCCATCCCAACACCCAGTCAAAACAGAGCCAGAAACCCCAGAAGGTCCCCACTGCTCCTGCCCTGGTTAGTACTCACTAAGCTATGAATGGAACAGATCGAGGAAGATACAGCAAAAGCCAAGTGAGTGCCAGACACAGAGACAGCAGTGGGCACCTACACGGTGTCACCTGCCCTGGAAAAACTGATCCCCAAAGGCTTCTAGTAGTGACATTTGCCTCCTTCTTTGAGTCAAATCCCTCTCTTGATACAAGATAAAAATCACAGAACCTAACAAATCCCTCAGAGTTCAAAAGCTACCAATATCATCCTAACTCCTCGAAGGTGAGCCATCTACTCCCATGTGACATGACTGGCTCCGTAGAGCCATGTGACAGGCTCCTATCTTCAGCATACTTCCCCTGACCCAGGTCATCTACTGAGGATGTGTATGGAGCAAAATAAGCTACCACAGATTCACCCAGCAACACACCGAGATTCCTGCTGCTACTGTACACTCTGACCTTGTTGTGGGAGATGTCCCTCAAGTATAGCTTGTTATACAGGCTCTCAGTGAAATCAGGGTACAGGCTGTTCTTTCCACAGACTACCACTTAAGACAAGACCACCTGGTGCCTGGATCTTGAAGGCAAGATGTTGCAAAGACCCAGAACAATGATCATCTGGGGGGCCATGACCCCTAGGCAGTCAAGCTCCATGTGGGTACCATCTGGGAACTGGTCGGAGTACTCCCCCAGGTGGCCATATGGTTGTATGCAGAAGTCTAGGGCCTGCATCCCATCTGGCACATCTGTACCTTGGCAGCCCTGTTCATCTAATACAGACTAGGAGAGTCAGAGACCGCAGGGAACAGGCTCTATGGAGCACAGACTGGAAGCTCCAGTTCCTCCTGCAGCACAGGGGATAGCCGAGATAGAAGGGCTGCACACAGTCAGACCAGAGATAGACTCCGAGCCACTTGGCATGCCCGAGGCACACAGGGTCATTTCCACCTGTGGCAGAAGCAGCAAGAACATGTTTAGTGACTCAAATAAGATCTGCTACAGGGAGATGGCATACTGGTTACCAGCCCCAAACAGGAACCTCGCCCTCTGCAGATCAAACTACACACTTGACTCCCACAAGTCGAGTTGCAAATCCTAATGCCAGGCTTTTAGGGAGCAGTCTCAGAATGTCATGGGGCACTGGGCACAGAACTGTGAGGCTCACACTGTAGGAATAAGGTAGGAAAGGTCTCTAGAACATCCCCACAGGTGCTGAAGTTATTCTCAGAGTTTGTCTATTCCTGAGCTTTCAAAAGACAAGTTGGGTAATGAAGCATAAACCTAATAATCTTATCAATAAAAACCAGGAGTCAGATATTGGGGTAATAACCTGAAAGATCAGGGAGACAAAGCAGCAGCCACCGGGGACTGCTTACCTCTCTGGATCCTCACACTGAAAGGGGCCAAGATCCTGTTTCCACCTGCCTTATATTCTTGTCTCTACCTCCTGAGTGCTGGGATTAAAGGTGTAAGCCTCCCAAGCGCTGAGATCAAAGGTGTGAGCCTCCCAAGTGCTGGGATCAAAGGTGTGAGCCTCCCAAGTGCTGAGATCAAAGGTGTGAGCCTCCCAAGTGCTGGGATCAAAGGTGTGAGCCTCCCAAGTGCTGAGATCAAAGGTGTGAGCCTCCCAAGTGCTGGGATCAAAGGTGTGAGCCTCCCAAGTGCTGGGATCAAAGGTGTGAGCCTCCCAAGTGCTGGGATCAAAGGTGTGTGCACTATTACCCAGCTTCTATGATTAATAGTGGCTAACTCCACCCCCTGATCTCCAGGCAAGCTTCATTTGTCAGAAACACAAACAAAATATCATACAACAGGAAATGGGTAAGACAACCTGCCATCCGGGCCATGTGCATCAGGAGGATATAGCTAAGTGGGATGTAACCAAGGCCTTATATGCAGTGCCTGATGCCACCTTAGCTGGAGGAAGACATCCGAAAAGAAAGAGGTATAGAGAAGTCACCACTGTAGCAAACAGTAGAGGAAGAGAGAAAGGAGCCTGCCTAGATGCTGAGTCTGGCTCCTTTCTTTAGATTCCTGCTTCATAAATGCCAAGGCAGAACAGCAATGCTGACATTTCCAAGTTTGGCAGCCTCACTGGGCCCATTTTTAAACCCAGTTTGTTCCCTTCGCACGCCCCCAGCTGGGTGTGACCCTGAGTCCTGATATGTAGGTAAAGACATTGCCCGGGTCCCGCAGGCACTGAGATACGCCCAGGCCTGGGTCTGAATCCTCTCATTCCCCTGCTCTTTGGGCCAGTGGAAGTATCTGAGCTCCCGATCCCCACTCTCACCAACCACACCCCCACTATGCTCGACTCACAGAGTCACCTTTATCTGCTGGCAACCAGAATCTCAAATATGGGTTCCCTGGGGAGTGATATGTGGGAGCTCCCAGGAACCTCTAGTCTGGTCCAGCCAGGGGTTTTGTAAATGTTTGCTCTAGAAGCCCCACCGCAGGGACAACCACACTGCCAGCAGAGGGAGAAGGCAAACATATCCAAGGGCTAATGTACCGTAGACATTATCTGAGACACGGAGGTGCTAAGGCACTGTGTGCTGCATTTTGTACACGTATGGTGTGTGTAGCTAGCTGTCTGTATATGTTTATGTGTGTGTGTGTGTGCGCACATGTGCACATGTGTGTGGAGCCTAGAGGACCTCATGTGCCATCCATTTTGGTTTAGCTATATTTTTAAGTTTGCATGTATATATGCCATAAGCATGTGTGTGAAGGCCAGGGTCCACATCCTCTACTGAGCTTCGTTTTATTTTTTGAGATCATCTTCCACTTAACGTGGAGCTCACCAATTGGCCAGAGTGGGTGCCCATCAAGCCCCAAGGATCCTCTGGTCTTGGCCTCCCAGTCATGGAGTTATAGACAAATGCAGTCATTATTTCAGGCTAGTTCTACAAGCATTTTACTGACTGAGCTGTCTCCCCAACCCTAGACTAAAAGTCTTGGTCTGTGACCACCTGTTGCAGCCCAGTGTCTTTCTCATAGATTCTTCCCACCGGGCATTTGTTCCGTGTCTGTCCCTAAAACCCTAGTAGTAGGCTGGGGTATGCACTGGGTTCACAGGAAGGATATGAAACTCACCTGAGACATGGTTTCTAAACAGCAACCTTCACACCCAGGCTCCCAGTACCAACTGTTCTCCCTGGCTCACCTCAGTGTCTTCTGGGTACTCAGGCACACTCAATAGGGACTCAGAGACTAGCACAGAACAGCCTCTCTGATCCTCACTGCACTTAGTCAAAGCAAGTGATAGATGTGATTGACACCCTCCCGGTTCATGACAAGATCAAGTGGCATGGGGTAGCTGAAGTTTCAGGGTGAGAAATGCCAATGGCCGGCTGTGGGTGATGTAAGGCCTCACTGGAACCTGGGTTCTCTGCACAAGGCAGACAGTTCACAATGTTCTGCAAGACCATCTGTGGCTTGTTCTAGTGAGACAAGGTGGCCTTCAGAAAGCCAGAGCCAAGGTCAAGGGTGAGGGTTCTTGTGGCCATGGAAGAGGGAATGGTGAGTGAAGGGTACTCCTTGGGGTTGCCCAAGGGTGCTAACAATTATCACTTCTGTGGAGGGTGTGGAAGGCAGTCACTCACGGAGTCTTCCTAGGTCATGCCAGACTGCTTCACACCCTCCATCCCAGACTCAAACCTCAGGCTTCATTCCAGGTTTGTCTATCCAAAAGGCCCCTGTATAGGCCTGATCTATGATGTCATACCAGGTCTGCCCTCCAGGCTCTTTCCTAACACTGTACGCACATCTAACATGCCACCCTCATATTGGCTTTATTCCAGCAAGGCCTGAGGCACATCATCTTTGTGGATGCCACAAGAAGATCATCAAATGCAAACACTGGGCTAGCACCAAGGTGTCTGACCACAGGACAGGGGACATGTGACGTAGCAGCCTGGATGATGGCATCATAGTGACAGCAGTCTGAGGAGAAGCTCTGATGATGATGAACAGGAAGAGGAAGGAGAGGAAAAGGAAGAAGCACAGGAGGACGATGAGAAGGGAAAAGACCATAGGGAGAAAGATAAAGAAGAGAAGGAAGAGGGGGAAGAAGAGTAGAAATGGAAGAAAGAAATGGGAGAGAAGAGATGGAGGGAGGGAAGGAGGAGATGGAGGAGCTCTAACATCAGAGGCAGAGCCAGGAGGAGGTTACAGAATGGTCTGTCTTCACCTACTGGTAGGCTGAGTGATGGAGTCCTATGTGGAATCAGCTGCCCTGACAGAGAACAGGATGCCAGGATGGCATTGCGGTTAAGTTCTGCCATTGCCACCCCACTACTTGGAGTGCCTGATAATGGCTTCCCCAGCCTGGCACATGGGTTCCTAGGAGAGGCTGGCAGAGTACATGCTGCCTCAGCTGTCAATCAAAATCTTTCCAGGCAGATAGAGGGGATCAGGAGCTCTCAGCCAGACTTGGCTCCATAGTAAGTTTGAGGCCAGCCTGGGCTACATGAAATTATCTCAAAAAAAAGTGCTTGATGGGGTTGAGAGAGAAAGAGAACATCCAAGCCTGTGGCCCCCAGCCTAGCCTGAAGACACAAGTGAGAGGCGGGGTCATCCAGAGCAGACCGTGACCATAAGAGGGTTCAGCCTCAAGGACAGGGATGTATCCCATGTCTTCATGCATGTTTTTTACGTGCCCACTCCAATAGCGCATCAGGCAATTGATACCATAGGGACCAGTAAAGCCCAGAAGAAGGGCAGAAAAGAGTGGACTGCGTGGATACAGATGTTACCACAAATGCCTCTCTGTGGAGTGATGTCTGAGTCAACCTGAAACAGCATTCTGTGTGTGTCAAAGGAACTATGAGGGAAAAGCCTAAGGGGTTCAAAAGACTGCATTCCAAGACAGCTTGAGACCACATTGTGAGGGGCATTGATGATATAGCCTGAAGGGTTACAGGGCTTGGCCTAAAGGTAGACATGGAGTAAATAATGTGGGGCATGGAGACAGGAGACACTGAGGCTGAGTGGCCGCCATCTTACGTCTAGGTTCAGTGAGAAATGCTGCAGGAGATAATGCAGAGAGTGACCGACCAGGACACATCTCGTCTTCATGTGCACATGAAGGTGCAGGAAGCAAAGAGATCAAACTGTTAAAATCACAAGATCATTTCCACTGTGAGCAGGTGCCCAATAGTCTAAAAGCTGCCTCTGAAGAGATCAACAAAGCTGATGCATCTATAGAGGAATCAGAAAAGAGACCTCACACAGGGAGGACGCTAGGACAGCTGTGCAAGGAGCAAAATGACAGCCGCAACTCAGAGTCCACTCACCTGACAATGCAGGAAAGACTGAACTTTCACTGGAGACTCCTAAACTCCAAGCCCAAGTGATTTCTCTGGATACTTTTCTACTAAAGAAAGAAGAAAAGGAAGGAAGGAAGGAAAGAGGAAGGGAGGGAGGAAGAGAAAAAGAGAGAGGGGGAAGGAATAGAAACAAGGGAAAGAGAGGGAGGGAAAGAAAAAGGAGAGAAATAGAGAGAGGGATAAAGAGAAAAAGGAAGGAAGGAAGAATACAGCTATCTATACCCTTATCCAGAAATCAGAAATTGGGGCAACATCCCCATTATTTTGTGAGGCCATCATTATCCTGACGTAAATATAAAGGAAAGAAAAAAGAAAGAAAAACAAAAATTGATAGGCCAGGCTCTTCTATGAAGATGGTTACAAAATATATCTGATAAAATTTTGGTAAACCCAACAGTATATAAAAGGTGTAATACCCCCTAAGTGAGAAGTTTGTCCCAGGAATGTATGGCTGGTTCAATCTCCTGCAACAATAGAAATCAGCCCACCAACAGGCTAGGAAGAAAAAAAAAAAAACACATAACCATCCCAACAGATGCAAATAATCAATAAACAAAATTCAAGATGTTGGGAATTTTCTTTACCCAATAACTAGAGTCTACAAAAAGTGGACAGCCAATATGCCCTGGAAGAAAAAGAAAGGCGGCCCTCCTCTGAAAGGAAACAACATAAGGTCCTGTGTGAAGGGTCTCCCACACAAGCTCCACAGAGATGCCCATTGAGCTTCATCTGGCTTTGGGATTCCATCACCTTGCGAGTGAGCTCCCACCTGCCAGCACGTGTTGTTAGGATTCTTCTCTAACTTCTGAAGCCACGCTCTCCTGAGTTCTGAGGTCAGCCCCATTTAGAAATTCCCACACTCTCCCTCCTGCTTCTCTTCTCCCAGGAGCGCTCTCTCTCTCTCTCTCTCTCTCTCTCTCTCTCTCTCTCTGTGTGTGTGTGTGTGTGTGTGTGTGTATGTGTGTCTTCCTCCCTCCCCCTCTTTCTCTCCCTTTTCCCCTCCCTGTTATTATAACAATAATAACAATATCTGTTATTATAATAATAAAGTCCTAAGTAGAAAGAGCCTCTAAGTATCTCTTGCTGCCCACCACTGCCTCCCGCTGCATCCCCTGCATGGGGCCTCTCCATTCAGACACCTGCCACCAGCTAACCCCGTAATGCATTATTGTATCATACCAGATCTCAACACCTGTCCTATATGCCACTGACGCCAGCCCAGTGGGCAGAGTCACCCCACCCTCTGCTTCCCTTTCCAACTGAAGGCCACACCATGCTATGAAATCCCTACACCAATGTTCCTCTCCTGGCTTCCCCAGCACACCTCTGCTAGGAACATCTGCTGGGAAAAACAAGGCATGGTTAGACATCCCCAAGTCCCTTCAACTAGCTAGTGAAGGGCCAGGATATGAACCCAAGAGCCTGGCTGGAAGATCCACCTCTTATGGTAGTTTATCAAGATGTGAAAATGGTTCGGCCCCAAATTCTGGAACACGTGACTGTGTTGAATCACATGATCCAGAGAAGAAAGCTTTCAGGCTTACAGGTGGCACAAAGGCTGACCATCGGACTCAGGGAAGCCAGCAGACGTCATAGAGCTAGAAACCAAAAAATGCAGGAGGCTTTTGGAAGCTGGGGCAGGTAAAGAAAGGATATCTTTCCCACCCTACTCCCTCTCATGGGGAACAAAGCAGTGGGGCTCTGGGGACAGGAAGTAGAGTCCCATCACAGACCTTCCCTAGGGAGTCCTCTTAGCCTTCTGTCCCTCCCCAAAGTGAAACTAGGTATTTTATCCCAAGGCCAGACTGGATCCAGCTCCTTGCAAGCCAGGAGCCAAGGCAATGACCAGAGGCCAGAGCCCTGCAGCCCTCCTGAGTGTCAATCGTCGGTGGAGAGCTCCATGTCTCAGCCACTGAGATCTCAGAACGGTAAACTCTGCTTGTGAAGGCCCGGGTGGAATGGAGACTCCTGGAAGTACCTGCCTTCAAAGGGAGGAGAGAGAGAAGAGCTGGGGGGTGGAGGGGGGGCATGCATGTGAGCATGCCATCAAATTTGCATGAGGAAAAGAGTTTTAATTACTCTCTTCCTTAACCTCATTGTGCCTGGGGTGCTCCAACCTGACTCTCCCTGGCAGGAAGGATGGATTGATTGTCTCCTGGCATTCAAAAACCCTGATTAATGTAAAACTAACCAGTCATTCTGAACTCTGGGGAATTAATCACTTAGATGTGGGAATTACTCAATAAACCGTTCAAACATGCAATAAACCAAGCCATTAAAAATTAATCGCTCGACATCCTGGCCGTGTAAACAGGGCTAATAAGAACCTGGCAGCCTTGAACGAGAAGGAAAGAGGGTGAAGTGCACGGCCTTTAGTCAGCACCACTGAGGACAGAGCGGACATGTCAAAGTCAAAGGCACACATCATAATTGGTAGAACAGAGACATATGGAACCCTGGCCCATAAAAGGGCAAGTGGGGGACAGGAGGCCTCACTGAGTTTTGAGGAGTATCTGGGTCCATTCTTGAACCTGCAGCTGGTAAGAATGCTAACTTGTATGGCCACTGCGGAATTCAGCGTGGAGGTTCCACAAAAACTAAAAAGGAAAAACACCTGCTGTATGATCCAGCTATATGGCTCCAAAGGACTAAGTCAGCTTACCTCATAGACACCTGCACATCCATGACCATTGTTGCCCTTTTCACAACAGCCAGCGAACGGAGCCAGCCTAGGCAGCCATGATTAACAAGGTTATAGAAATTATGGTAAGTGAACAATGGAATGTTATGTAGCCATAAAGAAAAATGGAGCCACAATGTTTGCAGGAAAATGGATGCACTGGAGACCTTTATGTGAAATAAGCTAGATGTGGATAAAGACTAAGGCCATGAGTTCTATCCCCTGCTTGGAGCCAGATTTAAGTGTGTGCATATGTAGTCCATGAAACTAGAATGGGGTGATGACGAAGAGATCTTGAGAGATAACGGAGTGTGTGTGGGAAGGGGGCAGAAGGAGAGATTGGGAGAATAACAAGAGTCCAGGTCAGGGATGGAGGCTGAGGAGAAGCCAGTCTTTCATAGACACTGGACCAGGGGAAGCTTCCTTATTCCAGTGAACCTGAGGTATTGAGGTCCTTGACACAGCCATGCCCATGTCAATAACACACATTCACTCAGGACTTTATCCATTCCTCCACAGTGACACATGCACCTCCATACACACACACACACACACACACACACACACACACACACACACCAGAAAACAACATAAATTAATAAATAAATGTAATTTTAAAAAATTAAAAAGAAAGTGAATATCTAAAAGGCATATTGCAACGGTCTAGCAGAGCTTAACTCTGGACTTGAGCATTGTTAACTCCAAAGCCTAGATCTGAACTAGAGTTAACCTCTCTGTTAGCTGTGAAGTCATGGGGACTTTGGCTAGCCTCAGCAATTTGGAAACAACAGGTATGGCTTTGCTCCCCAGCTCCCTAGCAGACATTGCTTGTTTGATTTGTTTTGGTGGGTGTGGGGTATGGATGCACAGAGGCCATCAGGGGAGGGGTCTTCACCTTATTCTTTTGGGGTTATTGATACAGTCTTACTACATATTCCAGGCCAGCCTCGAACTCATAATCTTCTTACCTCTGCCTCCCAAATGCTAGGTTTCAGCCACAGCAATTTGAAAAAGCCTTGCCTGGTATGCTGAGAAGTGGTATGCCGAAATCTCTTCATACTCTTCTAGACAATTCTACATGGGTGACCACTAACCTTGACCACACCAAGACAGTGAGGCACATGGGTGACAGGCCACTGCTCCCCACCCTGCCCTGCCCTGCATTCCCAAGTGTCTTCAAAGGCTCCTGTGTCAAAGCTTGGTCTCCCCATTCATGTTGCACCGCTAGTGAAATTTAACAGAGCCCTTAGAGCACTTGCTGCACTTGAAGAGGACTGGGGTTCAGTTCCCACCACACAGAGCAAGTAACTCCCATCTGCCTGTAATTTCATGGACTTGGCCTTCACAGGCACTGACACTGGTGTGAACATACCAAACACAGATCCACACAGTTACATATAATTAAACATACAATAACTCACCTTTTTCTTTTATGTGAACTATTAAAACCATTAAATAAATTGAAAGAGTTATCAAAGACACCATTACCTTGGTGGCTGCAGCCTGGAAGCTTTATAGGCAGACGACAAACATGAAATGGGTTCATCCTCAAACACTGAAAACAGAAGTTCATAAATCTATTTCCAAGCTGACTCCAGAAGCCAGAAAGATGGACAGTCACAGGCCCACTCCCCCGAGGAGTACATTTGTGAGGACTCAGGGGACCAAGTGGAGGTCAATTAAGACAATGTGGAAGGACCAGGGAGATGACCCAAAAACACTAGCTCCATGGTCAGGGAGAGACTCTGCCTCAAAGGAACAGGCAGCGAGGGAGACAGAGGATACCTAATGCACTCCAGTCTCCTCAGGAATGCACAGCCACATATACCTGTACACACACACACACACACACACACACACACACACACACACACAGAGAGAGAGTTAAAGTTTTAGGTTTTCTTTATTGTTTGTTTTGAGCCAGATTTAACTATGTAGCTCAGACTGGCCTGAAACTTGCTGTGTGTCACGCCCACCTCGCCAGCAAGGAAGACACAACACCAGATTCTTCTGCAGCAACTGACCAGGTTCTTTATTCGGCGTGTACACTCTTCTTTCTTCTCTCTCCTTCTCCTACCCCTTCCCCCTGGCTCTCGGCTTAAAAGCTCTCCGGTGATCCGCTCACTCCCTGTCACTGGAGTGATCGCCTCACGCCAAATAAGGAGCTTTCCCTAGGGAGCGCTCGCCTCGGGGAAGGTGGAGGGCGGAAGCCGGCGCCGTTTTAGGCTGCGGCTCGATCACAGCTCCCGACAGCTGTGTAGACCAGGCTGGCCCCAAACTCAAAGAGATCTACCTGCCTCTGTCTCCTGAGTGTTGGGATTAAAGGTGTGTGCTATCATACCCAGTTTACAAAGTTAAAAAAAAATTAAATGAAAAACCAGGGAGGGAGGGCCCTTAGCCAAAACAAAATGTCAGAATATCGGAGCTGTTGCCAGTGACAAAGATGTATAGAGTTTTAAAAAGAGAAAAGCTTCATGTCTCAAAAGCATGTACAAAATGAACACAGGGAAACCCTGACCTCCCATCTCCCTGGGGAAGGTAGAATTCAATGAGGCCTAAGTGGCCTCTTGGCAGGGTGGGGATCAAGGAGATGGCTTCATACAAGCTGGGAAAGTGCTCTACCCCAGAGTCACACCCCAGCTCTCTAGTTTCATATTTCATCGCTTCCTGCAGACCACAGTTTGGGGGAAGCCCGTGAGCTGACGTGTTCAGGAGAAGGGGGCTTAGCCCCAGGCAGCTGTGGTCTCCTAGGAAACATGGGTTCCTTCTATCACAACACATAGCTACTGGGCGCCAAGGGCTGTCATCACCATCACCCCCAATTGTCACAGTGGCTTATGAGGTGGCAGTGCCATCTGTCTGGAGAATGACAGGAGTCTCAAAGACTCTGGGAGCTGTGGCCAAGTCAAGAAGCTGGGGAGGAGGCCCTGGGGCATCCATCCCCCACTTCCTGGTGCTAGGAAGTCTGTTCTCCTTCCATGATGAACCAAAAGGCTCCCTAGAAACAGATTCCACACCCTGGCTGGGAGCACAGAGGCACCTGTGCTGGCAGGGAAGACCTCTGCCCAGGTGCCAGGGCTGGACTGTGTACTCTGGACCGTCACCCCAGATCTCAGGGATGGGCCATGTGCTACTTCAGTGCTTAAGCCTGCAAATGCCATTCTGGAAAGCCCCAGACTGCAAGATGCAGAATCCAGACTCAGCCATGTCAGCTCCAGCATGTGGTTCTGGACTCTCCGTGGACACATTTTTTTTAATTAGCATATATTTATGATGCATAATGAGCTTTGCTATGATGTTTTCATACATGTACATCATTAGTGGTGTCTATCACAGTCAACCCTCTTCTTACCCCCTCCCACTCAAATTAGTCTTCTATGTTACCAAGAACTCCTACTCGACTCCCATGACTTTTGTGTAGGCTGCATGTGTGTGTGTGATATGTATTTGTGTAGCATTTGTGTGTGTACATGCATGTGGTGTATGTGTAGTATGTGTGCATGTATGTGTGTGGGCATGTGTGTATGTGTATAAAATGTGTGTGGTGGCTGTGTGTACATATGTGTGTGGTATCTGTGTGGTGTGTGGCGTGTGTTCATGTGTATCTGGGTATGTTTGCATATGTGTGGATGTTGTATATATGTGTGTCTCAATGAGTTTCATTAGGGATGCTTATAGGAGTAGTGACTAGGTCTCTGAAGAAAATGCTCCCAGACATTAACTGCCTATAGGTGGAGGAGGGGTGAGCACCTCTCTGCTCTCTACCCATAGGTCACATTCCAATCTGAGACAGAGCATCACAGGTGAGAAAAACATGGGATCTAAGAGATTTCACAGCATGGGGTCCTGGTTGGGCCACATCCATTGCAAGTAGGAACTGGAGAGTTCCAGAATTCCTTACAGCAGGATTTGCACACATGCACACACATAGGCATGCACACATGCACACACATGGGCATGCACACACACGGGCATGTACACACATAGGCATGCACACATGCACACACATGGGCATGCACACATGCACAAACATGGGCATGCACACATGCACACACATGGGCATGCACACACAATACCCGTCTCCTACCTTTTCAAAACCAACCTGAAGCCATCCCTCCCTCCTTCTTTTCCTTACCCACTAAGGAACCAAATACCCAACAAAATCTCTCTGAGCATGCTCAGTTACCAGATGGCTGGGGGTGCATAGGCCCCTGTGTCCCAGTGCTGACTTCAGCATCTGCACCCCAGGAAACCCCAGGAGACATCATCCCCCTAGAGCCCCCACGGAGCACAGTGAGCCTCCTGCTAGGCTCCTCCTACACCAACTCAGCTTTTAAGGGCCCCAGAGGGGCTTTGAGGGGTTCAGCTCTGGCAGGAAGGGATGTCAGGGGAACGAAATGCAATGCCAAGATGAAACCCAGGCTGTGCCCCATGCTGGGTTCCCTGGCAGCAAGCAGGGTTGGAATTGCCTAGGTTCATCTGGATGATGAAGACAGCTGCTTCGAAGCCATCTCCCTGTATCTATCACAGAGGCCCCTTGGACTCAGCAGATACCATCACTGAGCAAACTCATGATCGGAGGACGGTGGGGTCCTTGAGCGGGTCCACACACCACGTGTTCATGCATCTCAGAGTGATAACAGCTCCTTTCTGTTCTGCTTTACAGCGGAGCCCAAGTGATCATCATCCCAACTTTCCATGTGCACAGCGTGCGCTCCCAGAGCGCTCTTGTTTATTGCTCCTAAATTTTTCCCAGAGTCACTAACACTCTCTCTCTTAGTCCCAAGTAAAGCAGGGAAGGAAAAACTAAAAATAGAAGGAGATTTGCATGTGCGAACACCTGTTGTATTTTGCTACATTTTTATTTAACCCTCATCAGGGCCCACCAGGGAGGTGGTTTAGAGCAGAACACACACACACACACACACACACACACACACACACACACACACACACCAGCAACTGTCCCCTATCTCTTTCAAAGCAGACCCCTGGAGTGATACTTGCTCCTGAGGACTCACAAGGAGCTGGAGTAGAACAGAGTCCTTCTCTACTCTTTGCTATTCTCCCAAACCCCCACCCCCCACCCCAACCGCAACCCCAGGCCGCCTGAGATGCAGACATGATGGCAAGCTTCAGGGTTCATCTGAGAATACAAATCTGTTTATTTAAAATTAGAAACTATCACACAGCCCTGAAGAGAGGAACCCCAGGCTTTTAAGCCTGGGAGGCCAGGGCTGAGCCATCTTTAAGCTATTCTCTCTCTCTCTCTCTCTCTCTCTCTCTCTCTCTCTCTCTCTCTCTCTCTCACACACACACACACACACACACACACACACACACACACACACACACACCCTGAAACTTGTCTCCCATGTGTTTCTAGACAGTGTCAAGTGGACAGTCAAAAGGAAACATTGCAGAAACCAGTGCCCAGAGATCAAGGCAAAGCGACCAGAAAATGACCATTGCTTGTTGGCCTATCCCTGGTCTTGGGTACATCTGTGATGAGAGAGCTCAGGTACAGAGCTGCCCAGGATGCAACCAGAACCTTCCAGATACTGAAAGGCTGAAGAGCAAGCCCACTTGGGTGTATCTTCCATGCAGCTCTGTAAATAGAGCAATGTTTCTATATATCAGCAGGAACCAGTCATGGGCTGAGAAACATAACTCTGAGCCTCAGTTTCCTCACTTTTCAAGAAGAGTTTAAACATATCCTATAGGTCAGGTATTGTGGCTCATGACTCTAAAAGCAATACTCAGGAGTCTGGCATAGGAGGAATCACCTACATTACACAATAAAACTTACCTTCACAAACAAGACTAAACAATTTAAAATGCAAACAGAAAAAACCCATGATGGCCTATATGAAGATGTGGGTCAAGACCACTACGTAAGGGCCAGACCGCCTCAGAGGGAGTGGGTTATAGTAGGGGCCTGTATTAGCTCACTTCTCTGTTGCTGTGATTAGACACCATGACCAAGACAATCTACAGTTGGAGGAGTTTGTTTTGGCTTAGAATTGCAGAAGGGAAGAGTCTGTCATGGTTTGGAAGCATGGTAGCCAACAGCAAGTCTAGTGCAGGAGCAAATTTCTGATATCTCCCTCTCAGCCACAAGCACAAAGCAGAGATGAACTATGGACTCGCAAAGCCTGACTCTAGTGATAGGTTTCCTCCAACAAGACCTCACCTCCTAAACCTCCACAAACAGCCATCAGCTGGGAACCCAGTGCTCAAAGGCCCAAGACCGAAGGGGACATTTTCCACTTTAGCCACCACAAGCCTAATACATGCTCAGCTCACCCTGCAAGCACCAGCTGTCCTTCCTGGCTGAGTGTCTGGACTCCAAGGTCCAGAGAGGTGTGATGCTCATCTTCACTTTCAATTTCAATTGATTAAGAGTCACCATGGAAACATATCTCCGGGGGCTGGAGAGATGGCTCAGTGGTTAAGAGCACTGACTGCTCTTTCAGAGGACATGGGTTCAATTCCCAGCATCCACATGGCAGCTCACAACTGTCTCTCACTCCACTTCTAGAGGATCCAAGACCTTAACACAGACATATATGCAAGCAAACCACCAATGCACATAAAATAAAAATAAATAAATCAAAAAAAAAAAAAAACCACATTTCTGGGTGCGTTTGTAAGGAGCTCTCCAGAATGGTTTGGCTAAGGAGGGAAGGCTATCCAGGGTGTCAGTGGCACCATGCTATGGGCTGTAGTCCGGGACACCATGCTATGGGCTGTAGTCCGGGACACCATGCTATGGGCTGTAGTCCGGGACACCATGCTATGGGCTGTAGTCCGGGACTGAATTAAGAATGGAAAGCAGGCTGAGCACTAGCATTTTCCTTCTGCTTCCTGACTGTAGACGCCATGTGACCAGCTGCCTCATATTGTTGCCTCCATGCCTTCCTGCCATGATGGACTACGTACCCTCCGACTGTGAGCAACAGTAAACCTTCCTTCTGGAAACATCTTTTGCCAAGTGCTCCATCACAGCGTGAAAATAACAACTATGACAGAGTATAAGACATCACGTGAGGCTGGCTACAATGACAGGTCCTGACTCCAGTGACAGAGGCAGTGATAAGATGGTACAGGATAGGAACCCTGAGTCAAAGCACCCGGGAGCCCCTGGCCTCTCAATGGCAGAGACAGGAGAACACGAGAGACACACTAGGGGAGAAGGACGTGGGTCGCCAGCATGCACTTGCTTTTCCTTCTGCCTCAAGTTCCTGACACTAATCAGAGATCCGTCCCCTGGGAGCTAGCAATAATGATTAATAGGGTTAAATATAGCCAGAGACTGCTGGGGCAAAATTAGGAACCATGCATAAAACATCACCTCCTCCTCAGGCAGACAGAGCCATCGGGCTGGTACCCAAGGAAGACGCCTACCCTCGGGCGGTCCCATCCACACTCCTCACCACACCGCCTGCCTGCACATGGATGCATGCCAGGGATTTGTATCCTTATGTTTGTGCCCACACATGTCCCTAGATGTCAGAGCCACCATGGGGCCCCTGAGCCGATCCAGAGGAGAAGGATGGCTGGTGAGATGGGGCAGGATGCACTGCACAAGGCTAAGCTCTAAGCTCCTACTCAAGCTTTTCTACTCATTGGCTGAGTGCCTGCCCATCTCTGGACTTTTGTTTCCTCTCTCATCAGTACACTATGCTCTTTAAAGTTGATGGGATGATGTCAAGGCACCAAAAGAGGTAGGCAGCCAATGAGCGTTCAGAAAACCTTAGTTCCCCACCCCTATGCCCAAATAGCTGTGTGACCTAGAACAAATTATCTACCTCTCTGAACCAAAATTCTTGCTTAAAAAGATAGACATTAACATCTTCTGCTACAGAGGAGGAAAATAAACAACATAGGAAAAATGCCTAATATCCTTTATCCCATGTACATGACACTACGGACAGGTGGCAAGTACCAGCTCCATATTGGATGCCACAGTGGATGCTGGGACAGTGCAGAGACTGCACCTTCTGGTCCCTACTGTTATGGTGTGTGTGTGTGTGTCTAATGCATATATATAATGCATATATATATATACAATGTAGTGAGAAAATTAAGCTAATAAAATAGCTATAAAGCATTAGCCGTTTTCTAAAGGAAAACAGGAGTCTGGTGTTGAGAAGGGATGATTCTATGTCAATGCCTCCCTCACTCAGGGCTAGCTGCAGGTACTGGGGGAGAAGAGACCAGGGTAAGAGTACCTCATCTCGAGAGCCATATCCCCACGTGCATGTTGTGTATGTGTCTGTTGATAATCAGGAGTGTGCCACCTTCCTTGCAAGGTGCACCTCATCAAGAGAACGGAAATACACCTTGGAGGAGGGGCAGGACTGAAATAGACTCCTAGTTACAGATCCACACATATCCCTGGGAACACAGAACCCTATTCTCAATCCTTAGTGAAGAGAACCTGGCAGCTCTAGACGCTCTCTAAAAGGCACAGGAGGTCACAGGGACACAGGATCCTCCCACCTCAGGCTACAAAAATGAGTGAGCATCACGTCTGTTGGCCTGTACAGCATGGTAACATACATCCCTGGTCCCTCTTCTTTCTGTGGTTATGTTGGGACCCCTCCAGGATGACATGCTACTGGTCACCATCCTGTATAGGTCCCTTCTCTGGGACCTGCCTCAGCACACACACCTGGCCCACTTAGCCTCACCTCTGCAGCTTGGAGGACACAAGCCATCTCTGGCTACTCTGCATAGACTGAGATGCTCGAGATAGGCAATGACACTCCTGGAGGTTTGACCACTCTGAGGAGTTGGGATTGAACTCTGTGATGTTTTGGATCCTCCCTGACCACCGGCCCCTGATTCCTAGCCCCACCCAGATCCTGAACTCCTGGCTTCCTGGGCTGAACAGGCTAGCTGTAATAATCCAGGAAAGGTAACCTCGCTGGGGACCCTCAGTGTACCCCCAACTAACTGAGTTACTTATCCCAGAGCCACCCCTGAGTTCTACAGTTGGTAAATACATGCTAGAAAATGAACAGTTAAATCAGTCCTCAGCTAACACAGGGCTCTCCAACTACCACAGAAAAGATGGGACCTTCAACCAAGTAATGAGTCAGAACCATGCACAGCAAGGGTACCGTCACCAAGTTAGCAGAGCACTCAGTGCCTGCGCTAAGTAACTTCTGGGCAAAAGGTAAGAAGGGGTTAATGTCTACACTGGGGATGGAGTGGGTATGTGGACCAAAAGGGACAGATGACCCCGTGGAGAAAGAAGCTCAGGACAGCAGAGACAGAATGAACCATGGGCCTTTAGCTGACAAACTGCATGGGGCAGCACTCCGGGAAATGCAAATTGAAGTAATGAGGAGGTCTCCTTTAGCTTCTCAGCCCGTCAATGGGATCACTTGCTAGCAGCTAGAGACTGGAAAGCGGATTCTCTAATTACTGAGGTGAGGGTGAGAGCCCTGTCCTCTGGGGAAATCAAGCTGACAGTAGCGATTAATTAAAATTAAAATACACAAACCTCTTGACCCAACAACTCAACTCCTGTGTTATACCCCAGAGAAATAAGCAACTGGTACCTAAGGATACATGTGTGCCAGGAGGTTTATCTTTGTGTGCTGTTTTCATGGTTTAAAGGGGGAGGTAGATAAAATGAATGTCAATCCATAAGGAAACCTGCTTAATTACAGTAAGCTGTACTCTGAAATACTATACAGGTGTTAAAAATAATACACGGAGTTGGTAAGATCGCGTAAGGGGTAAAAGTGAGTACCATGTACGCCTGCCAACCAGGAGCTTGCTCCTTGGAGCCTATATAAAGGTGGAAGAGCAGAACCAACTCCACAAAGCTGTCCTCTGACCTCCACAAAGTATGTCACAGCATGCATACATCACCTCTCCTCCAGCCACTCCCAAACCACTGCGTGCGTGCGTGCCTGTGTGCGTGCCTCTGTGTGTGTGTGTGTGTGTGTGTGTGTGGTGTTGAAATAAAAGAAACACACCAGACTCTACTTATTGGTGTGAATTTCACAGTATGTAATCCACTGAGAAAGACCCAGGAATATTAACATTCACATGTTTGCATTTGGCCTTGGTATCCATAGAGGACAGGTTCCAGGAGCGCCCCTTCAGCCCCCCGAATCTCAGGATGTCAAGTTCCTTACATGAAAGTGTCCCTGTATACCTGGCATAGTCCTCACATATACTTCAGAACATCTCTAGACCCTCCATGTGGCTGGGAGACACACAGAAGCCACAGTAACGAATCTGCCAACTGTGAAGACAGCACTGTGAATACAAGACTCCTGTTTCCATATTTAAGTTATTAAACTCCTCTCTAGTGGTAGGCCACTTACCTAACACTCACCAAGCCCTTAGTTCATCCCTACTGCACTATCAGGTGTGGCGACACATGCCTGCAATCCCAGTACTCACAAGGGAGATTCAAGAGGATCAGAAATTCAAGTCAACCTCAGCTACAAGTGAGTTTGAGATCAGCGTAGGTTACATGAGACTCTGTCTCAAAACTTAAATAAACTCACTATACTTAGGAGGAACCCCAAAATTCTTATCTTTCATGTTGGGACCCTCTTGGGCAGACACAGAGAAATAAAGCACCATCCTGGAGATTATCCATAGAGAATGCCACTGGCTAGGGTGGCCGAAGGTTCTAGGGGCTGAGGGCACTCCAGTGCTCCCAACTTCAGTCTCTCATCCTGTGGAATGGGAGAGGAAAGTGTTCAGCTAATGAATATGTTGATGTTTGCACAGCATTGACACCTGAAAGGGACCGTCTGGAAACTCTTTCCTAATGCCAGAGGAAGGCATCGGGCACTGTCCACTTTGTTACTTTGAGGCAGGGTCTCTCACTAAAACTGGAGCTCATGTTTTATCCTCCAGGCTGGCCACCAGCAAGTCTCAGAAATCCACTTGTCTCCACCCTTCTCAGGGCTGGGGTTATGGGCATTCAATAAGACTCACTCCTGGATTCAATCAGGTGCTTGCTCAACAAATACATCTGACTACTAAGCCTTCTCTCCAGCTCCTGGAAAAGTCACATTCTTAATGTGCCTGTGACCCTGAAAAGCTGGAACCCCTGCCCCACATCCTCTGTTTCTTCAGACTCCTTTCTGGGTAACCCATCCTCCAGACCCCTCCTATCTGTGTTCCCTGGAGCTGCCATCCCCTACAGCCTCAATGTGTCCCAGGTTGGGCAGGTTTCTCATTCCCACCCCACTGACTAACATTATCCATGTCTAACACCAACTCAGGGCTGACAACACCACTCAGGCCCTGAGTCCCATCTTTCTCTCTCCCTCTCTCTCCCTCCCACTCTCTATTAATAAAACAAAGCAAAAATTAAATTACTCCTAACACACCCCCAGTCTGCTTTCAAGAGGGTTGAATGGTTTGAAATTCTAATTTGCTTTACAAGGTCTTAAAATAATTTCTCCAGAACCCAAGAGAAAGTGCCTCCCCCCACTCTGTCCCTGCCAGCATGCCACAGTGGGAGGCCAGGCTGCTAGATGACAGGAAAAGGAAGGACCAGCACCTTCCCCATGGGTTTGATTCCACCCTGGATCATTACATGGTTTCACTGAAATGTCTATCTGGGTTGAGGCTGGTCAATTTTCTGGACTCATGCGCTAAGGTACAGTCCCTCACCTCTATCCACACCCCCACTCCAGCTCTAGATGAGCCAATGAAGCCCTTTCTGGTTAGTTACACTCCATATGAGCACATGGGACCTTTCTGAACTAACACTTCATTAGAACGCAGGGCCATCTCACATTCTGCAGCTTTCAGAGGACAGTCTCATGCTGTGAGGCTAAGTCTCAGATTAAAGCTGCTCTGACCCTGGAGCCATCCAGAACTCCAAGCCCTTGTAGACCTCAGGCTGCGATTATATCTTATTACCACAGCAGAGCACACCTGTCCTGCCAATAGCAAAGACCACTTCTTTTTAAGGACCTCAAGATGGAGGAACTCCAGCCACAAGACCAATTCACGTGATACAAAGGTGAGGCAGACAGTACACCCAGAAGGTGGGGAAGGAACCACAGTGTGAGGTCAGCTGGCCTCTACACACAGGTAAAATAAAAGTCAGAAAAGATGCACACAGCCATGTTAATGCACACAGCAGTGTCAATGCACACAGCCATGTTAATGTGCACAGCAGTGCCGATGCACACAGCCATGTTAATTCACACAATGCTGATGGAGTCACAAAGCTAAGACACAAGATGCCATCACATGACAGAACAAGGAATCAATGAGTGCAGATGTCCAGAGAAGTCAGCCTGGGAGCCGAGGTTCCCTCTGTTGGAAGACGGACTAGGGAGGCAGAGACCCCCCCCCCCAGGACGGAGTTTAACCTGGAGGTGCAGCTCCATCTCCCAGCTAAAGTCAGGCCCATTGTACGCTGCATGGGTCAGTATGTCATCAGCCCTTCTCTTAGTTCCTCATCGGCTGCAGTTCCCCTCTGCAGAGAACTCCATCTCTTGACAGCTCCTCAGCAGTCCACCCACCACCTCATGCACCATCATCCCCCAACCACTGCTCTCCAGGCTCTGGAACATTCTACCCCTGCCAATCAGATACAGCTCTTTGCCCACTTGCGCAGGCACAGTGTAAAGGGCCTCTAGAGCTACTTTCACTCACTCAGTCCCTCTCCATTCTCAGAGAAGGAAAGTGAGCCCAGACTAGGGAAGAACCTGCCCACAGCTGCACAGCAAACCCATGGTACAGCTTCATGAGAACAAAGATTAGTCACTAGAGATACTGCTTTCTCTCTGCGTCTCTGCCTCTTGGGATCGGCATCCTTATGGGTTCTGTTTTGCAGGAAGCACTCCCTCTGAATCAGCAGCTACGCCCAACGATGGAACATGGCCAATTCCTTGGCCAATGGGACATCCACATCACAGTACTTATGAGGAGAAGGAAAAGAGGACCCTGGGAGACCAGTGGAGCTTAGAGAGTCCTATACCCAACCCAGCTCCATGGGAAACCAAAAGACACCCCAGGATGAGATCAGAGAACTGTTTCAGCTTACAGAAAGAGAAGGATCCATGCACTAAGGTCCAAAGCTTGGGACAACCCTTTCTGCCCACAGTTTCCCTGCAGTGGTCCCAGATCACCTGACACAGGGCAACTCATGGTGGGTTTTGATGGCAAAGCACAGGCCATGATGAACCCACGTCTCAGTGTAGAGCAATCCCAAACCCCTCAGAACCAACTGGATCTAACAGAATTCAGCCCCTATTCCATCTGTAAAGAAAGCCAACAGGTGTCTATACCCAACAAAGCCACCTTCCTAAGCACAGAACAGGGCAGGAATCCAGGAAGGTGACAGCCTCAGGTGGCCATCACTAGCAGACACACAGTCCTCGCGCACTGTCATGAATAAGGAAGGCATCACTAATCAATCATAGAATTCTCTCTAGTTGAGCCCAGTTCAGCCTAGAATCTCTCTGCACTCAGCCCTAGTAAGCCACATCCCAACCATCTGAGAGGACCCCAAGATGAGCACCACACTTGCTAGAGACCCAAGGTGTGAGGGCTGCCTTCCACACCCCCACACACATATCCCAACACACATTAACCTGGTGAAATGAGGGCAGTGGAATATGAGCATGACACAGGCCTTGGGCTGAGGAGAATAGAGTTGCAGCTCATGCTCTGTGAACAAGAAGGTCAAGGCCCACAGATGTCACTGCACTGTAAGAAAGGGGCCATTTGCATGACATGAGCTTCTGGGAAACACTCCAGAAAGATAGATCTAAAATGCTCTAGAATCAGAACACAAAATCCAGAGCTTTCCCAGTTCTTCCAGATGCTGCCCGACCCTACTCTGGCCCTAAGGTCCCTACCTACTTGGGTTTCATAATAGAGAGAACCAGTTCCTGAAAGTTACCCTTTGACCTTTACACATGCACTGCAGTACCCACCCACATACCCAATAAAAGCAAGTAAAACCTTTATGAAAGAGAACGCCGCCCAAGGTCATGCAGCTCACAAAAGGGCAACATGAATCCTACAGCCCCTACCTCTTCTCCTTGAAGCCGACCTGCCCCTCCCCCACATCTATAAAGTTACCAGGAAAGAGCATGGGTCTCTAGAAACTTGTTTCAGAACCAACATGGCTCAGTACAAGGAAGAAGCTTAAACCGTCAACCACTGCTTGGATCCTGGATCCGGTTGTCTCTGAATTCACTGCTCCCTGCATACCTCAACTCCAAGCAGCCTCATCCACAACCACCACAGAGGTCATCACACATGCCCTTTCATTTCAATGGGGGGGATTGGAGGAGTAGGTAGCACACCCAAGCTGACACAGCAAGACATGTGATCTGTGATGGGCAGGAGGCCACCTAGCGATGCAGTCCAGCCCTAACCCCCATTCCAGCACTCCTGTGACTTCAGCACAGTGCTTCCTGCGTGCCATCCTGAACAGAAAAAAGTTCTGCCTAACCAACTGCATAAACCAAGACTCTAATCCGTGTTATTAATGTAAATAATATTTTTGAAAAGCCAGCAAGCACCCTGCCTTCCCCGGAGGCTGCAGGGATTAGGTCTGCAGTGTCCCACACAGCAAGGACAATAACCAATTGACTCTTATTAAAACTTCAATAACGCTGGCACGATAGCAGCTTTGATAAGCTCACTGCTGCGAGCGGGGGTCAACTGTATTAGGAAAATGTAATTAGACTAATAAATTCCAGGCAATCCTATTTCTTCCTTTTTTTTCCTCTTTTGCTCCGAGGAGGGGTTGCCACACATGAGACCTCATTACCCAGGCAGTGGCCCCATCGCGGGCTCTGCTGCTGAAGGAAGCAGGTTCTTGGTCCAGCTCTCTGTGGTCCTGAAGCTGCAGAGCACACAAGACTTGCTGGTCAGATAGCAGATGTCCCAAGGAGCTGGGATACCACTGAACATCACTGTTCCCAGTCTCCCAGATAGGCCTCTGAGTTTCAACCCACGCTCATTACCCAAAGCTACATACTTCTCATAGACTGCTGTCAGGTAGGGAGATGAGACCCCATGTGAATCACCGAGGCAGTGACAACCTTGGGCTGTGTTGTCCCAGCCTGCTTCCTGCTACGCTACTTGGCCAAAAGACAGAGACCAGCATCCATGTCTGCCAGAAGATAGGCTACTTCCAACTCTAGGAACATTAGATTTCCCCTTCTGGTGTCCTCGTACACCAGGACCCACCTCTGCCTTACCTGGCCCAAGGATGTCTGAGTAGGCTGGGCTCCTCCTACAAATGTTTCCTTCCCAGACAACACTGGAGCCAGGTACCTCCAATCCATAGATGGGAAGAGCAAGGCTTCAGAGAGGCCAGTGACATGTGTGACCCAGGCCACTGAGGCAGCATTCATAGAACAGGGATCTGCTATTTTTGTTTGTTAGTAAAGCAGGGTCTAATGTAGCCCAGGCTAGTCTCAAACTCCATATATAGATATCAATAATTCTGAATTTCTAATCCTTTTGTCTCTGCCTCCCAAGTCCAAGATTAGAGGCAGTTCCATGATGCTCCACCATACCTGGATCATGTGATGCTGGGGATGGAACCCATGGCTTTATGTGTGCCAGGCAAGCACTCTACTGACTGAGCCACATCCTCAGTCCCTAGTGATTGGCTCTGAATGGCAGCGAGCTGTCCCTTGAGCCATAGCTGCATCCCTGAGCCAACCCTAGTGCATCATCAACCTCAGCTGCAGGGTGGTATGACATGGTCAGCACAGATTCCTGAGTTTCTTGAGATGGCAAACAAAGACAAACTCCTCGAAGTTACCTAAGAAAAGAGACCTGAAGGGACCATGGAGACCAGGAAGCCATGACCCCTCCATGTATTGCAGACCCAGTGGGCACCGCCTTCCCAATCCCCAGCCAGAGGGCAGCCCCAACATTGCCTCTCTCCCAGTACACCCCATGCCTAGAACTCACTGCCCAATGGCAGCCTATGCAGCTACTGAGCCTCCAGCTACCACAGGCCTCTGCCTCAGTTGTTTCCCTGTAAAATTTCTGTCAGTGAGTCTGAGAGGGAATGAAAGTCATACCCAAGTCCCCAGCTCAGCTGCCTTTCTCTCATCCCTGGGTTTCTGGACTGAATATTTTACAGCCTCCAGTGAAGCCACTAGATGAACAGAATGAGATAGGAAGTCAAGGCCCATAGTCACAGTAAAGGATTCTAATGCCTGGTCAAACACCACCCGTACCACCACCACCACCCCCACTGCCGGCGCCCCCACTGCCGGCGCCCCCCACCTACATTCACACAGCCTAAGAACCAGCAGTCATTCTGCAGTTACAAATAACTAAAAAAAGACAGATCTGGTGACATATGAAATGGATACGAAATTCAAATCCCAGCATCTATAAATAAAGATTTATTGGCACACAGCCACACCCACTCATTGACATATCGTCTAAGGTTGCTTCAAGTTACAGCAGCCAAGCTGAAGAGCTCCCAGGAATCACAATTCACAGGCATCCAGAGTGGGAGATCTGGTCTTTACAGAACAGTTTGCTTCATAGGAATCCGCTCAACAAAACTTACTGGCCACAGTGACCTTTGATCCCTTCCCAGCACCACCAGGGCTTTTCAAAGCCTACTCTTAGAAGGGCCTGTAAATCTAATGTGCTCTGGAGACTAAAGAAATGCACCCACAGTGCCCCCGAGAGGGGAAAATTGAGAGAACAAATTCAGAACGGTCACTAAATTCTGCTCTGGCTGCAATTGAGCCTGGGGGCCATGATTAACACTGACTTAAACCTGGAGGGCCCTGGGATGGCTACCAAGTTATGAACACATCATGGCTACCTCCTTCCCCCACCTTCCTTTCTGAGTATAAGACACAAGCAAGCAAGCAAGCAGATCATGCTCTGTTGCCATAGAAACAAGACTAGGCTAAGTTTACAGCAGGAAGGATTAAAGGTAGACTTTGGAAGATGTAAGTAATCCGAAGGGAGAGACCGAGGCACAGATTCTTAATCTATGATTATGCGCATCTAAGAGCTTCTGCACACTCTTTATTAAGAGTGAGCATGGGTGTATGGCATACAACACAGGCCTCGTCAACAAATACCAATCAATGTATCCAAAAGCAAATGCTTGGTTGTATTTATATACATATTAAGTATGGACACATCTCACTCACAGAGTTAGGTCCAGACATTGTGAGCGAAAGGAACCTCAGGCCAGTTTGAGTCCAAGGAGCTACCAGACCCTTCTTCCAGATATTTTGTGTAGGTGGGTGGGTGGGTGGAGAGGTGAGTGTTTATATATCATGGGTGGAGGGGTATCTGGGCAGGTGCACATGCACACTTTATATTTATTTTATTTTACTTACTTCATATATATGGGTATTTTGTCTGCATGTATGTCTATGCAGCCTGTGTTTGCTTGTCTACCAAAGGGCACCAGATCCCCAAGAACTGAAGTAATAGATGATTACAAGCCATCATGTAGGTACTGGGAATTGAACCTGGGTCCTCTGGGAGAGCAGCCAGGCTCTTAACCACTGAGCCATCTCTCCTGCTTCCACCTTACCTGTTCAGACAGCCTTTCACTGAGCCCTGAGCTCACCCGCTGGACTAGACTAACTATCCAGAAAATCCCAGAGATTATGTCCACTCCACCATGCCCAGTGTTTACAGGGCTGCTGGGGCTCAAACTCAGGTCTTCATGTGCATCAAGGACTCTACAGACAGCCTTCTTTATAGCTGACAATTTTAACTTTTCTATAGAAGTAGCTGCTGGCCCAAGCAAAGACTGGTACCCAGGCCCACCAGGCCATTATGCACACACCCCATGCCTGGCCCCTCTCACACCTGGGCCTTCCTAGAAGTACAGGCATGAGAGTTGGCTATGCCCACTGTGCTGAAGAAGAACTTGAGGCTTAGAGGATTTGGAGAAGTCTTGCCTCAGATGTGACATGTTTCCCAACAGAGGTCTTCAGATACCCAGGGCAGGACTCAGCACAGGCCTGTCTAGAAGGAACGCCTAGAAGCTGCATGAATATCAGTCAGCCACAAACGTGTCCAAGGTGAAAATTAGATTTTTCTGCTGACTCCTATTTTTCCAGTTTTGTTCCAGCTCTTTGCAGGGAGGGCAGGCCAGAAGGGGAAAATATATGCAGGGCCAAGGAGACAATGTCCTCAGAGCCTCCACAGACACCGAACGTACCCACCAGATTACCTCTATCTCCCAAAGTCTCTCTCTAATTCCTGCTGATTCAGATTTGGCCTAACCTAGGAATCATCCCTGCCTAGTACGATACAGAACTTCAGAGAAGCAAAGGCTGAGGGCAGTTTCCAGGCCAGCAGGCTTCCCCCATCTCCTCGGCTGAGAATTCAGGACCCAGATGAGAGGAAAATGTAGACCAGTCTTGGGTTCCCATTCCCTCATTGCCACAGGTTGCTTTGTGATCCTGGCAAAGTCACTTAACCTCTCTGAGCCTGACTCATCATCTGGATTGCAGAGGTAATGAGAGTATCTACCTGATGAAATTACTATAAAGATTAAATCAGCTAACACAAAGCATTTAGTGTGGCATCAGGCACATAGTGGGTGCTCACCAAAGTAGCACATCATAGCATGCCTCCATCCTGGCTTTGCTCACCTTCAGGCTCCTCTTGGCAAATGCCTTAGTTTTGACTTTTATTGTTGTGCAGAAATACCATGACCATGGCAGCTCTTATAAAGAAAAGCATTTAGCTGAGGTGGCAGCTTACAGTTTCAGAGGTTCAGTCCATTATCATCATGGCAGGGAGCATGGCAGATGTGGTGCTGGAGAAATAGCCGAGTGTCCTACATCTTGCAGGCAACAGGAAGTTGATTGACAGTCACACAGAGAGAATTTGAGAAAAGACCACCCCACAGTGACACACTTCCTCCAACAAGGACACACCTCCTAATAGTGCCATCCCTTTGGGGCACTTTCTTTCAAATCACCACATCACACTCTCTGGCCCCAAAGGCTTGTAGCCATACCATGATGCAAAAATGCATTCAGTCCAACTTCAAAAGTCCCCATAATCTATCACAGTCTCAACAATGTTTTAAAATCCAAAGTTCAAAGTCTCTTCTGAGATACATGACAGTCTCTTAACTGTAATCCCCTATAAAGTAAAAATTTTAAAAAGATCACATACTTCCAATATATAATGGCATAGAATATACATTACCATTCCAAAATATAGGAAGAAAGCACAGTGAGAAAATACTGGACCGAAGCAAGGCCAAAAGGCAGCTGGGCAACTCTGAACTGCATCTCTATGTCTGATGCCAAAATGTTTTTCAGATCTCCAATTCCATTCAGGTTTGGCTGCAACACACTTCTTTCTCTAGGGCTGGTTCCTGCTCATTGTTAGCAGCTCTCCTCAGCAGGCATCCCGTGACTGTGGCATCTCTAACATCTTGGGTTCTCCAAGGCAATCAAGGCCTCACCTTCACAGCCACACAATGGCCTCTCTATTAGGTCTCCAGTTAGGGACTCAGCAGCTTTATTCATAACTTCTTTCTTCTGCCAAATTCTGTTGCTTACTGGAGCTGGAACATGTCCCTGGTTCAATTACATCTTCACCAGTTTTCTGTCTTTTACTGCCTAAGCTTGGCTGTCCTGAAACCTTCTTTGTAGGCCAGGCTGGCCTCAAACTCAGAGATCCTCCCACCTCTGCCTTCCCAATGTTGGGATTAAAGGCATGCCCCACCACACCCAGTTCTAAGCTTTTCTTCAGTTCCTTTTCACAAGTTAGAAATTTAGCTGGGTGGAATCTTACAGTGTGCTCACTACTCCCTTTATTATATTTCTTAATATGTTTATCTCCTTGAACAGTGGATTTAGCTCCATTCCACTTTCTAGTGCACTTTCTGTCCTTAAATATTTTTTTCTTGCTCAGCTTGCTCTTTTTCATTATAAATCTTCATTAGAGTTACCACTAATATCTAGACAACAGAATCTATACTGGGCTGTTTTGATCTTTCTTCTGCCAATGGAATTAAACCAAAACTCTTTACTTTATCCTCAGGTAGACTCTTTGAACAAGGGAAAAAGGCAGCTACTTCCTTCATCAGAATATTACATGAACAATTTCTAGGCAACATACTAAAATTCTTCTCCTCTGAAACATTTTGATCCATCCCCAGACAGTTCAAATCACTCTTAGCATCACTGTCTTCCATGGTCCTACTAGTGTGGCCCACTAAGCAATGCTTAAAGCATTCCACTGCTTTCATAACCCAAAGCACCAAAGTCCAAATTCCTCCAAATAAACACATGGTCAGGCCTATCACAGCAACACCCCACTCCTGGTACTAACTTCTACCTTAGTTATGGGTTTTTATTGCTGTGAAGTGACCATGGAAAATGTTTGAGGTGGTAGCTTACAGTTTCAGAGTTTCAGTCCCTTATCATTGTGGTGGGGAGCATGGGAGCATGCAGGCAGATATAGTTCTGGAGAAATAACTGAGTGTCCTACATCTTGCAGACAACAGGAAGTCAACTGACTGTCACACTGAGAGGAGCTTGAGAAAAGAGACCTCAAAGCCCACCCCCACAGTGACATACTTCCTCCAACAAAGCCATATCTCCTAATAGTGCCACACCCTTTGGGGGCCATTTTCTTTCAAATTACCACAGTAGACACACTACTCTGCTGTCTAGCATTCCTCTGGCCTCCAGTCAGCAGTTACAGCCACAAGCCTACTCATCACCCATGAGCCAGCAGCTGGTCCCTCATCTGGACCTCTGTCTGAACAGGGTGATTCCCAAGCACTCCATTCCAGATTCAGTCCTTTATTCAAGGCTGCCAGACCCCAGTTCATTCCTGACCTCCTCCTCAAACTCAACACCTTTTCTACACTGAGCACCTGCTTCAATCCCTCAGAGAAAAGTAGCCTTTTCTCCAATGTTCCATCTCATGACTTGGCCCTCTGCAGAGAATGTGGGGCCTCTCTGGGAATGTGGGGCCTTACAAGCCAAGTACCACATCCTCCTTCTTCAGACACACCCTGATCTGTTCAATAGTGATCTCCCACACACACATCAAGTATAGGACTCAGAGCACAAGGTCCTGAGTACCACTGAGCCAGGGCTCCACCCCCACCACAAGGCCAAACCTGTCCATCAGGTCTCCTCTTCTGGAACATCATGGATTCTAGTTTCCCAAGGACCTTTTGACTTGTTTCAGGCTCCTGGCCCATCAAGCCAACCTCAGGGTCCAGGGGATCCAGGCAAGCCAGGCTTTTGAAACCATGAGACAGACAACCAGCCCTTGGTCCACACCTGATACCCAGCCTCCCCTCCCCAACAACGACATGGCCAGTGGCGGAGCTGTGAACACCAGAAGAATAGTGACGAGGCTGTTGCTGAGGCCCCAGGCACACATTGACAAGACATAAGCTGAGCAGCCAACTGGGGGTGTCGTGTCTCATTCAAAACAAATAACTGATGGGAACAATGAGATGTAATTGAGCCAATTACAAAGAAAGCAGGTATTTCTGCAGATGCCAAAAATAAGAATTGAACAGGGAAAAGGATGAGCCGATGATGTACATACATCTTCACTCATCACCCCAGAAGCCACAGGAGGTGAGAGGCAGAGACTAGACCCCATGGAGTGACGCAATGCACAGAACAGAATAGACCAAACTCTCTCTCCCCAGGAGCATAAAAAAGGACTGCAGAGATCAGCAGGCCAAAAACAGAGGCGGCCCAGCTGCCAGGAGGCCCTCTGAAGCACCGTAGGCTGCATGGGTGGAATCATCTCTCCCATCCGTACAAAGGCCCCATCCTGGTGCCCCACCTTCTCCCCACCCAAGCAGCCTGCCCTCAATGGTGGAGGCGGAATAGAATTTTCTTTCTGTCCCTCCCATGCTCCATGTGTTCCACCACAGGGAAAATGTCCTGGAACCCACGAACCCAGAACCCCATGATGCTGTTGTGGTTTGTCTCTCTCATTTATTCTCTGCGCTGACTGACATCTGATTATTCTAATGAACACCACCTCCCTCCATCACCATCTCCTTCACACTCATCCTCCACAGTGCTCTCAGCAGAGGCTTCTGGGTCTGTTAGGGTTTGTCTTCCCAGACTACATGGAGTCCAGGGGGTAAGAATTGAATCTGCTTTGCCCAGAACTGAATCTCCAGCACCTAGAGATGCTAAGCACATGAGAGGGAGCCAGAAACTGTGGCTGAATGAATGATTTAATGATTGAACAAATGAGGGGCCCAAAGAAGTAGAACACATGCCAGGAATGCTGGCTCTGAGGGTTAATGTCAGATTGACAGGGTCTAGAATCACCAGAGGTGGGCTTCTGGGTGTATCTACAGGCAATTATCTAGGTTACTTTAATTCTATAGGAAAACCCATCTCAACTGTGGGCAGACCCATCCCCTAGGCTGGACAAAATAGAGAAAGCAAGCTGAGCTTCTCACAGGCATTCATGTCTCTCTGCTTTTTACTGTGGATACCATGTGACCAGCCACCTCAGTCTCCTGCTGCTGTGATGAACGGCACCATGAAGCAAATGAACAATTTCTTCATTAAGCTGCGTTTTTTGTTAGGGGTGTTTATCACAGCCATGAGGCAGTAGAGACACTGGTTTTTTAAGCAATCCCTTTGGACCTGCTCTCAGCCTGGTCTGCAGAGCCAGCCTGAAATGTTCCACCTCCATGATTCTGTGCCCCGTTCTGGCACTCCTGTGTACTAAGGGTATATCAGCCGACAAGGAAGTGTGTGGGATGGGATCAAGAGCTGGGTGAGTCTGGTCCTGTCACTTACATGCTGTCTGTAGCTTCAGGGAGCACCTCACCTCCACTGACTACATCAGAGCCCCAGCACAGGCCCAGACCCAAGCAACAGAGCTACTAAAATGACTAGAAATGGGAACAAAGCTTTGGTTTCTGGAGCATGAGCCCCAGTCACAGCCATGAGTCATTGTTATTTACAACACAGACACAAAGCCAAACAGCTGGGATCAGAGGTGGTACCCTCAGCCCCCGCTGCCCAGCACCCAGGCACCCTTTGGAGGCGGTGGCGGTGCTTCTGAAGTGTCAATTACGATAGCCAAGACTGTCACTGTTCCTTGAATTTCAGTCACAATATCATTCAAAGCCCAGGTCACATGGAAGAAATTATAGTTATTACTCCATTGAGGGCGGGCTACATGAACTTGGCTGTTCCAGAGAGGGGTGTGTCCCTCCCTGGGAATGAGGGAATCTTTGGGGATCTCAGTTTCACCCCAGATGACTGGTAAAGTCAAGCTACTGTGGAGCAAAACAGCAGGAAGCCAAGTGGGCAGAAACATGGTCAACAAATGTCCTGTCCTCAGAGCCCGGCTCCAGCATCAGACAGTTTCTGTGTGAAGGCTCCAGGCTCAGTCCTCAGTGGGAACTCCAACAGATATCTTGCTTGCCTGTGGTCATGTAGCAGGGCACAGAAGCAGCTGCCCCATCCAGACCCCACACTCCACTCAGTACCAGGTATGCTCCTTGGTGCTGCAACACAGAGGGAGACCCTCACAGCCAGCGCTCCATATGAATGCCCAACGTACAAATCAGGGGCCCTGGCAAAGCTCACCTCAGCTCCCATCTGCTCCGAGGACAGGGGGCACCCAGCACCTCCACAGGCTCTTCTCACAGCTGCCATGGGACCCATTCTCACCCTTTCTCCCTGCCCACCCTGGAGCCCCAGCTGCTGCCCAGTGACCACTGTGATGCCCACCCCGCCTCTCTGCTGGGGAGCTGTGACAGAACACAGATGCCCAGTCCTATTCTAAGTGACAGACAGCTCTCAGACCAGTTGGGATGTCTGGGGCAGAAGCAAGTCCCAGTGGAGCCACTGAGAGCAGAAGGACATGCCAGAGGCTGACACACAGAAGGTGCTCAGCAGAACATGGGCTCAGTTGGCAGAGCAGACTGGAGAACAAGCTACCAGATTAAGACCTGCTTGTGCTCCCTACCAACGCTACTCATGGCCCATTGGCTGCCACCAAATAAAACAATATGGGAGGCAGGAAGAACCCAAGATGTGGGCACACACCAGTTTGCCTCTGTTCTTCATATTGGGTATTGTCACCATCTCCCACAGACTCAGAAGAGTCAAGGGTAGGGAGGACCTGGACCCTCACAGATAAGACATTCTGGGACCTCCTGTCCCAGATCCCAGTATGTTAACCACCAAGCCTTAGAACACTCAGCATGGGGTGCCAAGGCATTGCTTGCACCCCACTAGAAACCCCCGCACAAGGCCAGCACATCCATTGCTAGAAGGTGCTTGCTTTTGAGACCAGCTCTGCCCTTGACCTTACAAAGAAAGACTGTATGTTTCCTGTGATCGAGGCAGGGTCACAGGAAGGTGGTCGGGAGCAACAGGAAGATGCCTCTGTGGATACCAATCCCACTGTCACCAAATCTAGGGGTGTGACATTGACCTGATGACCCCTCAAGTATGGCCTCCTTCTTTGTAAAGTGAGGGAGACAGAAGTCTCCCAAAATCTGGGAGAGGTTGAAAGAAATGAGCAGCATGGGGCACAGAACACACTGCGGCCCAGAGGATGTTGCTCTGTCATGCAGAGGCAGCTAGCCCCATGCAAGGCTGACAGCTACCGACAGATAGGCATGGGGCCCGGGCATAGAGTCAGACATGTCACAAATCAGAGCCTATGACCCCAAATGGACCTCAGCATGGCAGCTCTGGTCCATGCTGACTACCTGGGCCACTACCTCCAGCACAGAAGTCCCCACTTGGTGGCCTCTCCCAGGGAAATCCACCATCTGACATCTAGCCAGTGTTTACTCCTAGACACAGGGCCCTGAGTCAAGCGCTACCTTGGGCTCTGAGTCAAGAGCATAAAGTGTAAACAGAGGCCATGCCCTCTCTGTAGGAGGCTGAGCAGAGTGAGGGAGACACAGCCAGCCATCAGCACTACACCATATCAGGTACACGTGACTCTCCTAGAGCTGCAGGCAGATCACAGACACGAGATCCTCAAGACCAATGGAAATCTTTAGAGAATGTTCAGCTGTAAAAGCCCAAGCTCATTGTGGTGTGGCACAGAAGGCCTGTAAACCAGCTCCACAGACATCTGAGGCAGGAAGGTGGTAAGTTCAAGGCCTGCCTGGGCTACAAAGTGAGTTCAAGGCCAGAGTATGGTTACTTTCCCCCTATTGTGACTGACAAAAGGAAAGGTTAATTTAGCTCACAGTTTGAGGGTTCACAGTCCCTCACGGCACGGAAGGCATAGTGACAAGATCATGATGTGGCTGGTCACACTTGGGAAGCAGAGAGAGAGATGAATCCTGGTTCTCAGCTTGCTTTTTCCTCTTGATTCCCCAGGACCCCATGGGGTGATGCCATCCAAACTTATGTTAGGTCTTTATGCCTCAGTTTACCTTAATTTAGAAACTCTTTCACAGACCTGGCCAGAGGTGTATCCCCTAGGTGAGTCTTCCTAGTGAGTGACAATATTAACCATCCCAGTCAACCGAAGTAACTTGGCAAGACCTTGTCTCAAAAGATTAAAAACAGCGACCAAGAGGGTAAGGACCAGTGGAAAAGCACTGGCCTAGCGTGGAAAGGCCTGGATTCTCCTCAGATCTCCCGGGGGACACAGCACAGATGAATACTAGAAATCAGGGGCCTGTTTAAACCCAAAGCAGGATAGGTGGGTGGCAGACAGTAGAGTGGAGTCAAGGGAGGAAGAACTGGCCTTCACTAGATCTCAGGATGGGCCCTGGGGAAGGGTCGGAGGAGGGCTGAATTTCCAGGCCACTGCAGTCTCAGCTCTGCACCTCTACCAGGATACCATGGGTTGGAAGTCTGCCTAGCTCCTGTAACATTCCGGACCTCAGAGAACAGTAATCAGCTGGTCCAATGGGAATCTCTCATAGTAGTCAGTTGGTCCAATGGGAATCTCTCATAATAGTCAGTTGGTCCAATGGGAGGCTCTCACAGTCAACTAGAAACTGCCTCCCAGGCATTACCCACACTCTCTCTTTTACTGAACCATTGAGTGCCATGTATGTGGTTCCAGATTTACCAGCTCAGGCACTGTGGACTAATCTCTATAGAGGATGGTGTTCTAAGGATTCCCAGCTGTTTCTCGGGCCTCAGCTCACTAGAGGTCTGAAGCATCCACATTATTCATCTCTCTCGGCTTCCTATGTGGATGTAACATGACCAGCCACCTCACACTCCTGTGACCATACATACCTTCCTTGTTGTAGAAGGACTGTACCTCAGACTATGACCCGAATAAAGTCCCCCTAAATTGCTTTTGTCACAGCAAAAGAAATATAACTAGCACCCTCGTAAGTTTCACAAAATGGGGGACACACCCATGTGACATGAGGAAGCCTTCCCATAGTCATCCCAACGCTTCACTCACAAGAGCCACTGCCTGACGCCCCTTTAGACTGGTTTGAATGTTTACTATGTCTCCCCATAAGCCAGGCCGGAACTGGCTGCTCATCTCCACTTCCCTGGATCAGCAGCTGACAGAGGATCCCAGCACAAGCAGCCACCTCGCTCCACACCCCCTGGTGACACCTGGCTCTTAATCACACAGCTTCAAGGCAGAAACAAAGCCACCGACCTAATGGGGGCTCATGGGGACAGATGCTGCCCCACCTCTGCAGACCTCCAGCCTGGTCCCAGTAGGTTGGCCTTGCCATGAATCTTCCAGGTTCTGGGCTCACTGCCATGATACCTCCCCTCCCCAAGGCTCTCAACCCAGAAATGCAGACTTAAATAGCCAGGCTCTGGCCCTCAGCAGCCACTAAAAGAGGAACCTGCTTGGAATGGAACATCTCCCCCTCCATAAACTCCTTCAAGTATTCCTGGAATTCTGCAAAGCAGCCTTGTTATCCCAGTGAACAAGGAGAGAAACTGAGACTCTAGAAGTCCAAACAGTCACAAAGCTGAATCAGTGAGGGTGGACCTTTCCTCTGTAACCACCTTCTGTGCAGACTCATGTCACTGAGGGACCACAGGCGCATAGGGCATGTGAGCAAAAGGTCCCCCTCACAAGCTGAAAGCAAAGAGGCTCTGGGATGGTTCATTTCATCTCCACCCTGCTCCAAAAGCCTGTTGTGTATCCCAGCAAGGGCACCTCCCACCAGGTGTCCCAGTTACCATGTTTGCCTCAGCCACACACAGGCTTACTCTCAAGGGCAAAGAGATTGGGGGTGGGGGGAGGGGGGGCTCAGACACACAGCGTTGCTCTGGGGGCAGAGAGGTGGGGTGGGTGGGGAGGCTTTTGAAACCACATCCATTCCAAGAAAGTGGAGCATCAGGATGAAAGGGACCTCACAGGAGGCCCTCACTACCCCCTGGAACCTCTCTGGGATACAGCCTCTGTCCCCAGGTGTGATGCCAGAAAACACTGCCAGCTGAGCGCAAGACAAAAATCAGGGACTCGGAGCGGAGCACAGCCTGACCTCCTACCCTAACCCTCCTTCTTCTGGGGATGGAAGAAATTACAAAGGTCCTGACAGTTACACCACACACAAAGGCCATGAGGACAGCTAAGACTGTCTCCATGCAGCCACCTGACTTAGTCCTCGGAAGAAGGGAGGGAAACCAGAAAAATAGAAATACGGTGCTCATTAGACACCCACAGCATGCAAGGTTCCAGACAGACGCCCCTGTGTCCTCTCTGCAGCCACTTCCTGGGCCCAGACACCAGCAGGGACCCTTTGACCTGATTTAAAAGTCATTGCTTCTCAGCTAACCATGAGGGCTCTTACCCCACAGGTTCATCCTTCTCCAATCCGTTCTACAGACAGTAACAATGCTCATAAATTCCCCTACAGATGGGATTTTTATCTGCTAATCATGGCAATTTGGCTCGCCATGGTACCACAGCTCTGGCCCTGGATTGGCAGGGGCCCAGCAGAAGTGACTATTAAGGGACCAGACAAGAAGCCCAACACCCACCACACCTAAGACCGCACTCTTCATGAGGAAGTCACACAAAGGTGTCAGAACAGAGCCCCTGTTGCATACCCAGGACTACTAGACTGAACGGCCTCTTTTCTTTTCCTCCCGCAGCCTGCATCTCACACTGAATCCTACTGGCCATGAAAACACAGCCTTGACCCTCCCAGCACCCCCTTCCCTTCATCGCCCTCCCCATTTGAGAAACCTGAAGCCCTGGAAGGAAGGTACCCAAGAGAGACAGAAATGCAACGCACCAAAGAGTTGTTCAGTCAAGGCTAGGCAAACCATGGGACCCCTGACAGCACGGATTAGGATGATCAGCATGAACATGGGGTAGGCAACCATGGCCTGTCATACCTAAACATTGGCCTTCTGGCGGGAAAAGCTACACAACCATTGGAAAGTTCCTTATCAAGGATTCTGAACTAACTACAGAATGAACAAATGGAAAGCAGCCCCAAAGAGAAACAATGACCTCAGGGAACACAGCAGGGTCAGGAGTGGCTTTCCTCCTTATGTGTTAGTGGTAGGTGCTCCTGGCTGAGGGTTTGGCTGTGGGAGTTTTGAGACAAGATCTCTCGTATCACAGATCTCCTGAACAGCCTCAGATCCACTGTGTAGCTGAGGATGACCTTGAACTCCATCCCTAAGTGCTGAGATTACCCACACATGCCATGCCCAGCTATGACATATGTTTGCAAATATAAGTAAAACCACTGGCCACCAGAACTAAGAGAACTCCCCCTAGAAGAGTGTGCCCCCCCAGGACTAGGGAAAACGTGGAAACAATCCCTGAGGTGACAGCCCCAAGGAAGACAGACTTTTGCAGTGTCCAGAGAAAGTCTCCTCCAGCACACGCTACATTAAGACTTTCACTGGGAAAGGCTCAAGAAAGAGTCTCTTCCCCAAAACAGTGTCCCCAACATCCTTGGGAGGGGAACATGCAGACCCTATTGAAGACACACATTCTGGAAGTGGGGAAGGGGGTCTCTGGAGCTACGTCAGGGAAACACTACAAATTTGATCTATGGAACTTGTCAGGATCTTCTCTGCAAGTTGCTCCAGGAGTATTGTAGAGTACTGTTTTAACTGTGTAAAGGTGTGTTACAGCTGTTTATGGTGCATCTGTTTACCCATGTAAGGATATGTGTTTAATCATGTCAAGATGTGTTGAATTTGTTTCACCTTACCTGCCTAAGGCACCTGATTGGTGTAACAAAGAGCTGACCCACCAATGGCTAGGCAGAGGAAGGCTAGGCGGGGCTGTCAGGCAGAGAAGACAAGGGAGCCGCCTGGAGAATGAGCAGAGAGAACACGGGAGCCGCCCGGGACAGAAGCCAGGCAGCTGCCAGTCAGACACTGCAACAGCAGGGATAAGATCTACAGAAGGAAAATGTAACAAAGCCCCAAGGCAAAATGTAGATAAAGAGAAACAGGTTAAGTTAAAAGAGCTAGCAAAAAAATGAGCATAAGATAAAACAGAGAATTCAGACCTAATATTAAGTGTCTGTGTCATGATTTGGTAGCCAGTTGGTGGCCCCCAAAAAAGAAAAGACACCTGGTACACTGGTGTCTCTCCAGAGACAGCCCACTGTAGGGATGGTGTGAAGATTAGGAGAGCCATTGCCCTCACATCGTGAAAGCCTGAGGGTGGGAGCTGAGGAAGCTGTAGGCGCCCCAGCTGCCCTGACTCTTAAGAACAAGAAGCAGCTGCTGCAGGACCCACAGCGCCCTCTGCAGGCGGAGCCCTGGAGTTTCAATTATAGATAAACAGCAAATTCCCATCCTTCAACTGCTTCACTTCATTATCTATAGAAGGATTCCACGGCTACCCAGGGCTCGTTATCTATTACATGATTCCATGTCTACCAAGTGCTCGTTATCTACTACATGATTCCACGTCTACTCAGAAATTATTATCTACTACATAATTCCACATCTACCCAGGGAGCCATGTCTCATAAAAGAAAAGTTCTCTTGAAATAAGGAAGCAGGGAATTCATAAACCTTCAGTGACATGAGACTGTTCTGTCGCCTACACACTACTGAGAGCTTGTTTTGGGGCTGAGTGGTAGACGCTTGCCCAGCACTTGCCTCTAGTACCATCGTCCACACCACAAAACAAACAGAAAAAGACCAGAGTATAAAAATGGACTTCCAAAAGCTTCCATATAAAATTCAAATGGGAAGGAGACAGAAGAAAATGATTAATGACCAAATCCATTTTACTTTTAGGGTGTGTGGGGGGCGCATCTGCTTGTCTGTGGAACAGGCGCTCAGATCTTAACACAGCTGGCTCTGTGATGGAAGTGCTGTTATTGATAGCATGTCTATCAATAGGTAGCCATTAACAGCCATCTCTCTAATTCTCTGGTTTTGTTTGTTTGTTTGTTTGTTTTGAGAAAGGGTCAAAACATATAACCCAGGTCAGCTTCAAACTCACAAACCTCCTACTTCAGCATCTCCAGGGCTTGAGTTATCGGTGCATATAATTAACTACTTATTCTCATTCTCTCTCTGTCTCTCTGTCTGTGTGTGTGTGTGAGCATGTTTGCACAGGGATGCATATGTACATGTGCATGCCAAAGGCCAGTGCTGGTTGTGTTCCTTGACTGTTTTCTGTCTTCTTTTTTAAGACTCATCCGACGCTGACCCTAGTGCTTGCTCACTGCGTTAGCTGCCGTACCCCATCATTCTGATAAGTGACAGCAGGTCCCTTTGAAAATGCTTAGAGGGCCTTCCCACTGCCATGAAGCAAGCTTTATCTCCAAAGGGTCCTGCCTTCTTCAGAGTCCCCAGGTCTGGAAACCAGCTAACAAACTGAGTCCACAGTGGTAGCTCAAGCCAGGTTTAGGACCAGCCCTTGGCTTCCAAGTCATAGCCACACCTCTCTCTGCAGCAGATTTATATCCAGGCATCAAAACAGAAAGTTCAGTTCTTGGGATGTGGTTCAGTTGGTAGAGTGCTCACCTAGCTGAGGAAGCCCCGAGTCCAACCCCAGAACTGCGCATGTGGTGGTGCAGGGCTGTAATCCCAGCACTTGGGAGGCAGAAGGGTCAAGAGTTCATCTCTGGCTTTCAGGTGAGCTGGTGGTTAGCCTAGCTACATAAGACCTTGGCTCAGAAACACAAAATAGGACCAAAACCTGTGGATTAAAAGAAAAAGTCTCATCCTTACCAGACCCTCAGCTTTTTGCTTCCATCCCTGGTCCCTAAACTGTAGAATAAATAACACCCTCTCAGCACCCTATGTGGCTATTATGAGCCCTCTAGACTTGATTTAGCCTTGCAAGAGAATGGGTGGGTGCCATACAAACATCAGGCTGTTTTCAGGCAGGGACATGGTGACTGGGGATCTCCAGGATATCGAAGGGTCCAGAGGCTCCTTTATCCCCTGAAGACAAAGAGAATGACTGGCACCATGTGATTCTCTAGGGGCTGATCTAACTGTTCTCCCAGCACCGGGATGACCAAAGTCCTCTGTGGACTACAGTGTTTTTTCTGTCTATGTGTTGCCCTACCTTCTCCCATCCTGGCAGGGAAGAGCTGTGTCTTGTCCCTGCTGAATTCAAGGAGCCGCATCCTTGGCCACAGAGCTCTTCAGGTAGGAAAGGGCTCCTGCACTCACAATTCCTACATGTCTGTGTCCTCTGGGCAAGGGAACGTGGCGAGGCATGGGGAAACAGCACACTGAATGGTCGGGTACTTCCCGTATCCCCGATCCCGAGGCTTTACTTCCTTTGTTCCTATCATGACACCAACAGCCCAACAGCCACATTAACTTGGAGGCCATGGTCAAATCCAAGATGCAACTGGCCAGCTTTGAGCAAGCAATGGGGCCACTCCAGCTGGGTGTCTTAGTTACGATTTCTATTGCTATGAAGAGACATCATATTTTTTGGGTTTGTTTGTTTGGGGGATATTAAGATAGGGTCTTGGGTGGAGAGATGGCTCAGAAGTTGGATGCTCTTAAGAGTTTCTGAATCCAATTTCCAACAACCACATGGTGGCTTACAACCATCTATAGAAAGACCTAACACCCACTTCTGGCCTGCAGGCATACATGCAGACAGAACACTGTATACATAATAAATAAAATAAATCTTTTAAAAAAGCAGGTCTTACAACCTGGGGTGGCCTTGACCTCCAAACAATAGGTGTGGAACTCAGGTCATCGGGCTTGTATGTCAGCACCTGAACTCCTGAACTACGTCACCAACCCACAAATGGATATATCTTTAGAAATATCTCAATGATGGAAAGAAAGAAACCAGAAATAAATGTCCCCTCCTCAGTGTCCCTTTAGGAAGATTCAAGAAAAGAGAATGGCATTCATTGACAGAAATCAAAGCCACATGCCAAGGTGAAAGGCATGTTTGGGGGGTAATAAATTTGAGGGGTACAAAAGTGTTCTCTATTATAACGCACACTATAAAGGGACACCATACTTCAAAAGTCAGATAAAACAAATGAAACATAATAAAATAACATCAGGCATGATCCATATGCCCTTGGATTCCCTCCCACAGAAATCAAAGTGTTTATCACGGGTAAGGAACAGATCACATCAATTCAAAGTCACACCTTGTGGTGGTTAAAATTGTCTATTTGACAAGATTCAACATCATCCTGGAGACAAATCTGCTGGCCCATCAATGAGGTAGTTTCCAGATGACATTAACGGAGGTGAGAAGGTTCCCTCCAAATGTGGGCAGCACTATTTAATGGCCTGGAGTCCTGGACTGAATCAGAAGAAAGCCAGTAGTACCCCAACATCCTCTCTCTGCTTCCTGTGGATGCGATGTGACCAGATGTCTCTCACCCCGCCACCATGCCTTCCTTTTCTCATTGTTGAGACTGACAAAAAAGCTACTCAAATAATGAATTGTTAGGCTCATATTTTGGGGGTACAGTACACTGTGGTGGGAGAGGCATGGCAGCCAGAGGGTGAGGAAGCTGGTTATTGCAACTTCGGACAGGAAGCAGAGAGAGATGAATGCTGGTGCTCAGCTCACTTCTCCCCTCCTGCTTTGGAAGGAAAGTGTTCACTCATTTGTTTGTGTGTTTTGCTCTGAGGGCCTCATGCATCCCAGGTTGGCCTTGAACTCTTGATACAGCCGAGGATGACTTTGAACTTCTGATCCTCTAGGATTACACAGTTTCTGTGATCTTAAGGACTGAACCCAAGGCTTTATGTGTGCTAAGCAAGCTCTCTACATACATCCCAGCCCACCTCTTCCTTTTTACTCAGTCTGGACCCTGGCTTATGGCAGAGTACCACTCATACTGAAGGCAGGTCTTCCAACATGTTCTTAACCTCTCTGGAAACACCCCAGACATTCCCAGAGGTGTGTCTCCTAGGAGATTCTCATAGCAACCAAGCTGTCAACCGAGATGAACCATCACACTGACCCAGCTGCACTGGCATAAGGCCCTCTAGCCAGAGGATCCCACATACACAAGAACACTTGGCCCATTTACCATGAGCTCCTGAGTGTGCAGCGAAGTCACCTAGGCTCCAAGCCTGCATCCGCCACCGTGTGTTAGGAGGCCTGAGCTGGTCCTATAACTGCTCTGTGTCTCCATTTCCAGGTTGCTGTGAGTCCATAGCTTGGGGTATAGACCTACCAAGAAGCTCAGGAAAATTGTGAACAAACTCACAGGAATATGCGCCATCTGCTGGATCAGGGAGCATGCTCTTCCTGCAGCCTAGCCAGTGGACCTTCCCTGATGTCCCTTAGGGACCTGGATGTGGCCAGGGAGAAATCCCAAAGGACCTTTCCCCTGATCTTCTCTCTATGCAGCCTTGGGGACAACAGGTGTCTGGGTTCCTCCATCCCGTTGCTATGGTTTTCCTGAGCCTCCGGGGGCAGCAAAACCAGAAATATACAGCAATTGGGCCTAGAAGGGACTTCAGAGGTGACCAACCCTTGATCATGTGTATCTCAACCTTGTTCCTCATCAGCCAAAACACTGTGGCTGGTTCCTATCACCATTACACCCTTCTCTGCCCTGCCTCTGTTTCTCCATTTCCAGTAAGGCATTTGGTATCCATCAAAGCCAGGAAAGCTCGGATGACAGGAAGGTTTAAAACTGAGAAAGTGGGCCAGTGAGATGGCTCAGTGTAAAGGCTCTTGCCACCAAACCTGAGGACCTGAACTTGATCCCAGGGATCTCTGTGGTAGACAGAGAGAAGTGGTCTCTATGTGGGCAACATAGCAATCACATACGATATCACACATGATAGACAGACAGATAGATAGATAGATAGATAGATAGATAGATAGATAGATAGATAGATAGATAAACAGACAGATTTAGCAGTTGAGCTCAGTATCCCTGGGGTTGTAGATGGGAGGTTATGCTCATTAGTTTATGCTGTCACATAATTTGTTTTATGTCATGAAGCCTCCAACATGCACTGTGAACCACAAAGAGTTAACATGAATTTAATCCTCACTCAGACCTCGGAATAGATGACCTGTTCATTTCTTATCCCTTCCATTTGGTGGATTCGTCCCCAGATAACTCCACAGCTTAAGCCATCAGATGCCTGGGCTCCAGAGTCAGACAACCAGGGTCTCCCTCGAAGACATAGGCTCCTGTGGACCAGGATGGTCTCAGCCTGGGTGTGCAGGGGCATAGTGGAACTGGAGGAGAGGTCATCCTGTGGTCACCAGCAGGCTGCATCTGCCTATGAAGCTTCCCTGCAGCCTGCGTGAATGGCTGTGGGACTCAGAATGTGGCAGCTGACCTGTCCCTGGGTGAGAGAGAGAGAGAGAGAGAGAGAGAGAGAGAGAGAGAGAGAGTCACAAATACAGGCAGATGGAGAAGGAGGCAAGAAAGGAGGGAGGGAGGAGAAGGGGAGGAGGAGGAGAAGCCATGGCCTCCAAGCCTTGGTGAGCTACATCAGTCCAACCACAGTGGCACACAGCAGTGCCGGGACAGCTGGGAGCAGACAGACCAGGGTTCCTATGCAGGAAGAAGAGGCTCCCTGGAGGCCATCTGAAGGCTGCCACCTCCCATTCTACAGGTGAAGAAACTGAGACTCGGAAGTTAGATGGTTAGTGCAAGATTACACAGCCAGTTGATGATGACAGAGAGATTTGAATTCAAGACTTTCCAACTCCAACATCTATGCCCCGGCCAGGGCTGGCTTCCATCTCCCCACAAGTTAGAGAAAGAAATTAAATGGTTAAAAAAACTTTTTGTTGTTTTGTTAGTTTTTCAGGGTTTTGAGACAGGGTCTTGCTGCATAGCCCAGGCTAGATTGGGACTCAGGCTGTTCCTGCCTCAGACTCTCGTGGTGGAATGGCAGTGAGCTACCACCCTAGTCTAAATGGCATAATCTTTACATTTCTTTTCTTTAGAATGTTCTCAGGTGTGAAGGGTCTCCCGACTGTCAGCCGCCATCAGGCTTTGTCCATGGCACCCAGGAGCTTCAGTCTGGCCACTGCTATGTGTAAAGGTAGCTGGGGTGAATGTCAGTCTCTATAACTTCTGAGAGCAGGAGGAATGGATGGCTAGACAAGGTCTGGCCACGAAGGAAAGATGATGCTGATGGCAAATGATGAAAAAGAAATGGTGATGGTGATGGTGGTGGTGGTGGTAATGAACGTGTTGGCATGGATGGTGATTGATAAATGGTAGTGGTGATGGCCTTAATGACAATAGTGACATTAATTATGGTGGTGGTGACTGCCATTGGTGAGAATAGAGAGATGGTGATGATTTGATATGATGGTGATAACGGTGGTGATGATAGTGTTGATGGTGATGGCTGCTGCTGATGCTAACAATGGTGTTGATGATGATGGTGAAGATGATATTGTTGATGATGATAGTGGTATAGACGGGAGTCACACACATGACCTTTCCATGGTGCCAAAAGCCAACCCAGCGCTCTGTCTTTATCACCTTTGCCCTTCAACATGCTGTCCAGGGATCAACCATATGGCAATCACCTGAGCCACACTGCTGGGAGAATTGTCAACTCTGCCTCCTGGCTGTTCCTGGGCAAGTGGGGTACCAATGATTGCTCACTACCATCTGGAAAGGGAAGCACTATAAGAGCTAGGGAAACTGAGGCATAGAGAAGTATTACAGACAGCAGAAAAACATATGTGCTTACCCCAGACCCCACCTCTGTCTATCCCAGGGACAGGGTGCTTGTCGCCTGCTCCTGTGACCTCCCATATCATGCACCATCATCCTGCTGCTGGGTCTGCTGCTCGGAGTCTGCCTGGAGAACAGTGACCTTGTTCCCAATTACTCCAGAGAAAGGACACTCCAAATCAAGAAACAGCACTCCGCACCACGGCATGCAAACATTCCTGAAAGAGGGGGATATTAAGTCTTTGAAATAACATTAATCATGATAACTCTGGGCTGGTTCATTCCTCCAGCTTGCCGGCTACATTTTCTCAATATGGTCTTAACCCTCCATAACCCAGGAGAGAGTCCCTAGTACAACCGGCCCTCGCTCTCTCTTAGACTGGTAACTTACAACACGGAGGCTGTCTTCTCTCCCATCAGACTTACCTCATCCTGATATCATTATCAGGCGGAGGGACACATGAGAACCAGGTGGAGAAGAAAATACCATGGAAGAGCTCAGAATGCAGTCAGGGTGACAGTGGTCCACTGTCCCTTTTTGCCACCTTTAAAACCAAGTCATTGGGAGTGGTGGCACATACCTGTATCCCCGCACTTCAAAGGCTGGGGCCAAAGGATAGGTAATATGAGGCTAGCCTTGGCTACATTCTGAAACCCTAAAATAAAGACTTAATTAATTAAGTCTGCCCTTCCCAAATGCCAGGAGCTCTCTCCATTCCTGGGACATGAAGCTTGGCATTAGGGTTAGGTGACAGCTTGGTGATAGAGTGCTTGCCAGACATATGTAAAGTCCTAGATCCAAACACTAATATCAACACACACACACTCACACTCGGTGGGGGAAGGGGATGCTTTGAGCTGGTGATGTGACTCAGCTGGTAGAGTGTTTGATGAGCACACAGGAAGCTTTAGGTTCAATCCCCAGTAGCACAGAAATCAGACATAATGGTGCACACCTGGCATCCCAGCACTGAGGCGGTGAGGGCCAGAGGAGCATGAGTTCAAGGCCAGCCTCAGCTACATAGGGAGTTTGAAGCCGTCCTTGGCTACAATAAGACTCAGTATCAAAGGAAAAGGAAAGATGGCCCTTGGGCTTAGATTGTGAAGCTAGAGAAAAAGCTGCCAGGCTGGGTGTGGGATCCAGCAACCACCTTTTCATTTTTCAAGGAAATTGAAAAATCACCTGTTTTCAAATACTGACTGCTAATTAAGACAAAAATAATATTTATGGGCATGCACCACGGACGCCTGTCTAGCTCCCAGCCTGGAAATATTTGCTCTTGGGAAAGCTGCTGAAGGTCTGGATTCAGATTTGCTCTCCAGCCACTCAATGTCCCAATTTCCTCACAACTCAGGCTTCAGAGATGTGGGAAGGCAGAGACCATGGGAGAGAGCCCAGCGGGATTTAGAGGCTGGTGTGCAGACACTTGCTCCCCAGACAGTGCCACATACTCAGAAAGGCTCAGCTCACCACCAAGGTCACACAGCAAGCTGTTGTCAGAGTCTGCTGGACCTGCCCACTGTTCATCCATCACAGTGAAGATCTCTGTGCACCTGTTTGTCCTGTGCCCCCAGACAAGGTTTTCTGTCTAGCCAGCCAGCTTCAAGGTTTGCTCTGCTGCTGTGGATTTGGAGTTTGCCCTGTGTTCTTATGTGCTCCTAACTGTACAGTGTGGCAGCTGAGCCCCCCTGAAACACTTTCTGGCTGACCCTCTTGGACACAACACTTGCCCTGACCAAGCCTAAGTTTCTCCATCTGCAAAGGGATGAGGCATAAGGATCCCCATGCCATAAGGCCATTAGAAAGAGAAGCTATTTACAGACAGTAGGTTCTCCTTATATCTAGCCATAGTCATTAGCTGTCCTGAGGGCTGGAAGCCTGGGGCGGGGGTCATCTCAAGAAGATTCTTCTAGCACCACACTGTCAGATCTGTGCCCTCTGGGGGATCCATAGCACATGTAGAAGCCTCTATGAAGAAAAGGAAATGAGGGACCAGCTCAGGAAGTTCCCAGATGGAGAAGGGCCAGGTGGGGCTGCAGAAACCCACCGGAGATGAGGCACCGCAGAAGGACGAGGAACAGCAAAACAGACCAGAGCTGTTCTGAGATGGGGCCCCTGCCTGACCTCAGTGTTCCCCCGGGACTGTAAATGAGCAGGCGGGCGGGCCAGCCTGCCCACTTTCGCCTGGCACACCTTCAACAGCGCTCAAGGCTGTGTGTGCTCCCATTATAAGCCCCTGTGACAAATCGGCTGTGATAGGAACCTCTGGCCCAGAGTTGTTATTGTTTTTTAATTACACTTCTTTTTTTTTTTTTTTAACTTGAGAACCAAATTGGATCCAACCAACCTGAAATTAATCTAAGGCGGTTCGTGGTGGCGTAGGAAATGGGCCATCACCATTGTGAAGAGAAGGTGAGGAGCAGAAGCCGGAGGAGAGGCGGGCTCACTGGTGGGCTTCATCCATCTGCCCAGCTAACCTGCCCATGCATGTACATAGGGGCATTCATTAAAGGCCTTCTATACATTGGCCCTTCACACTACTACTTCTGAGTGCCAACTGGACACAACCCAGGCTGGGCAGTGTGAACACAGCCAGGATACAAGCAGTGAAGATGCCTGGCTGGTAATTTCACAGCCCAGCTTCATTCACAACACCCGGTGCAAGACCCCAGAATCCTTGTTAGGAAAAGAGCAGAACTAGAGCTCAGAATAGCTCTGCCAGGAAAGAGCTGTCTGTGAAAACATGGAGAACCGAGTTCAAGCCTGGGGGCCGGTAGGGGAAGGGGAGGGAGCCAGGCCTATAATCTCAGTGCTAGGAAGGAGGCAGTGTCGAGTGAATTCCTAGGGCTCACTGTCCCAAAGTTGACCTCTGGCTTCTCAGGAATGTGCATGCATATGTCCATGTACACCCGCATGCTCGAACACACACACACAAGCATGTAGAAGATTTAGAAATGACCCCATAGTTCACACTGGGCCCCGAACTTTGCAAATTGTCTCTGGTAACATTTTATCAGTGATAGGATTCAGAAGGCACAGGTCTGAACTGTGTGGCTGAAGCGATACCGCACGACACAGATTTTGACCAGTGATGTCCCCACTCTGGGGGCTATGTCACCTCACCAACCCTGTCTGCAGACACCTGCTCCCCCCACTCCTTCCCTCTTCCTTCCCACTGACCACATTACTGTCGGGAGTAAATCCATCCTCCTCTTGGGAACAAGGACTGGAGAAAAAGCGGTTGCTTTGGGGAGACCACCCTCATCTCAGAGCCCTGGTGTCACTGAGTTTAAGAGGCAGAGGGAGGGCCAACCCCCTAGTGCTTTTGAGACTGTTTCTGTAAACAGCAGATCTGCCACATCCTGAGGCCCAGACAGTGATTTCCCAAGAGCCAGGACCCCTGTCCCTTACCCACAGCTAGGTCAGATGCAATGCCTGCATCCCTCTGGCTATAGTAGCAGCCAGCCAATCACTCCCCTCCCTATTTCCCCTTCCTCTTTCCAGACATCCTCATGCCCACCTCTACCTGGTGCCCACCTCTCTGAAAAACACCTAGGAGAAAGAAGTCTCCTTCATCCATCTCCAGCCTCCTGGGCTTCAGCCACCTCACCCACCCTGAGTCTGATTTCCCAATGGTTGCCTCCAGATTTCCTTCAAGCCAGAGTCAATTTACCACTCAAAACCTAACAGCTTCAGTAAATACAGTCCGCACAAGATGGCCTTTAAAAGGAACACGCCGTCAGCACTAAAGTGTATGCAGCCGTTAAGCTGTGAACTGGGAGATGGCTGCCCACGACTGTCGCTCTCTGCCCTGATACGGTAGTCTAATTTCTAAGCTACAAGCAAACATGACTTTTCTAATCAGGGGAAGGAAATAGAGTTGGTTTAAAACATATGAGAGCCAAGAATATGGACTCCTCTATAAACGCCTAAGTCTGCAGTCACTGCCGGCAGCTGAATTCCCTCTACAGTCCACTCTGTAGAAGGCAATCCAGCCACATCAGCCTGCTCACACATCATCTCTCTTAGAGTCAGGCCCTGGGACAGAATCCTAGGATGAATCGTGGACGCATTTCCCTTAGGGCCCTGCTCATAACACTATGAAAGGATCCTTTAATTTTATGAATGAAATGTTAGCATCCTAGACCAGGCCAGAACCTCCCAGTGTCCTACTCTCCCAGGGCAGAGTAGGAATCTAGACTGTGAAGAACTCGGTGGCTGTTCATCTCTTGCCTCTATTTAGAAACTCATCTACTCTGACACACACTTATACACATACATACACACACACACACACACACACACACACATACATACGTGCACACACGCACATGCACACACACCCACACCAGGGAGAGCAATGTCATAGCTGGCTTCTAATACAGGGAGTCCTTCCTTAAGCCTAACTAACTCTTCCTGCACCTTGGCTGCACCTTGGCTCAGACCCTTGGCCCCAAATAGCTACTGTTAGGAGCTTGCCCAGTGCCCCAACAAGGCATATAGGACCCCAACCATCTAGAGAGTGGATGGCACTACAAATGAGCAGCAGACACCCAACCCCCGTGTCCCTTTCCTGGGCCGCAGGCTCTGGAGATGTGCACATGCAGAGACTGAGTCACCACACCAGCATTAAGAGGAATTTGATGGCTCCAGAGGCAATTGGCACCACTTCTGGAAGAAACAGCAACTTCCGCGCTGCATAAGTGCCCGTTCAGACCATTCCGCAAGGTAAATGAATATACAGAGTTCCTGCCTTGATTTATCTCAACCAGAGGAAGCGGGAGGAATTCATTTCCCTCAAAACGATCTTCTCCGTCTCCTAAATATTCAATAATTTCTGAGCTGAGAAATGGATTCCCTCCCCAGCCCTTGCAGAATCTGACGGTCCTGGGCGACACCTGTGGGTGTCCCGAAGAAGGCAACTCCATAGCAGCCACAACCAGCCTTGAAAGACCAAGCAACCAGACAGCATCCTGGACCCCAGAAGGCCTAGTCACCCATGCCATGCTGAGGGTTTTGCGATGCTCCTGGCCTCATGATTACGCCAAGCCAGTTCAGAGGCAGAGCCACGCTGGTCCCATTGCTGGTGTTCCTTGACAGAGTAATTTTTGAAGCAGTTAATTGCCATGTCCCAGGCCAGACTCTGTGCTGATGAGTAGATGGACATAGAAAGTACGCTGAAGATATGAAGTGACGAATGGATGAATGAATGAATGGAAGAATGGATGAAAGCAACTTTAACAGCTTATTTAACTCTATTAGGTGACCTGTGATTCATTTCTCTACCTAGTGCTTAGAATACCTGGGAAGTAAATCCAAGAATACAGGTAACATCAAAGCCAGCTGGAGGTGGGCAAGGACAGCCTGCAGGTCACATCATGTCAAGTCACGCCTGAGAGAGAGAGACCTGTGCAGAGGCAGCCTGAGCTGGTGCCGGAGGCTCCCAGTCAGCTGGGGTGAGAGGAGGCTGTTCACTTGCCCACTGAATCCTGTCAGTGGCTCTCCTTCTCAACTATAGACATGAGGCTGAGGGACAGACAGACAGTCGCAGGATAGACCCAAGAACAGAGGTCCCAATGCAGCCAGTAGCAGAAAAGCCTAAGGGCTAAGGGACCTGTGGAGACTGTTGGGATGGTGTCTCCCAAGCTGAGGAGCTCTTCATTATGCATATGGACCTGAGTAACAAGGTAAATGAATGGCAGGCCCTGCTCTACTGTGCTGGGCACCCTTGGACAGTCCACCACCCTGCCCTGAGCCTTGTGGTTCCATTGGGAAGGGATTCTAGTACCCAAAAGCTGCCCGTTGCCAGGCACTAAGTGGTAAAAGCCATACCTTGAGTCCTGCTGCCCTTAGCAGGTCAGATGGCTACGGATGGGGGAGGAGCAGGAACCAAGTGCCCAACGCAGGCAGTTTGGAGAAATTACCCTCTGCAGTGCACCACCAAGGCCTGTGGTGATAAATGGTATATTTAATAAAAATCAACCTGGAATATCTGAGAACAAAATCACTCATAATCAAGTCATAAGAGTCACGCCTTCAATCCCAGCACAGGGATGACAATGTGGTGACCTACGCTTTTATGTGCCTTTAAGAGTTATAAGGTGAATTCAGAGGAAAGAAAGCTTGGTTAGGAACAGGGACCAAGAGAGAAAGGTGTGGGAAAGGCAGGGGTGGGGCCAAGAAGAGGCAGGCCCATGCTGTCCTGTGAGCTTTGTGGCTGTCTATCTGGACAGGCAACGGAGATGACATGGTAGGGAATGAAGCCATCAGACTTCTGGGTTCTTTAGGAGCCTGCCTTGGCCTTCTAGCAGCTACATGCCCCTGCCAAAAGACCCACAGAACAGAGTTGTCCCTCTGCTGACCACCCAGCCACACCTTGGCAGTCAGAAGTGAGAGACATAGTTGCCAGGAGCGAGGAAACCTAACCTATGAAGTGCAGACCACCAAGGGCCAGGTGCGTCACTGGAACATCCCTCTTTAGTAAATTTACTGCGTGACTTCAGGCAAGTTGCATCAGCTCTCTGGATCTCAGCTTCCCCACTGTCTCAGTCATTGTTCTATTGCTTTGAAGAGACACCATGACCAAGGCAATTCTTATAAGAAAAAACATTTAACTGGGCTCACTTATGGTTTCAGAGGCTTAGTCCATTATCATCATGGTGGGGGGGCATGGTGGCAGGCAAAGAGGAGCTGGAGCCATTAATGAGAACCACATCCTGATGTGTAAGCAGAGACAGTATAGTGTGTGAGCCGGAGCAGGGGTTGGCATGGCCACGCCCCCTATGCCTTCTCAAATAGGGTCACTCACTGATGAGTAAGCATTCAAACATAGGAGCCCCTGGGGGCCACTCCTATTCAAACCAATAAGCTTACTATATGCCAGGGTCCAGCCTGCTTACTAAGGGCTCAGTGGGAGTCAAGTTCCTGGGCCGAGCCTTCAGGTGGAGCCCCCTCTGGGTTCATATCCTCCTGGGGAGTGCAGTCAGGGGGTTGGGGCACCTCCTGAAGCCCCGGTTGTGTCAGACCCCAGGGAGCCAGCTGCACAGAGGACAGGGCATGGCCTCCCGAGTGACTTGTTTGCCCAGGCATCCATCTGGTCTGTAGTTCTTTTCATGTTGCCAGTTCCTCCGCTGGCCTCGGGGTCCGAGGGAAGCGTCTGCAGCCACAAAGGCCCCATTTATCAGGCGTGTTTGATGGAATGTTCTTCCTACAGGAATGGCACTCCAGACGCTCTCCGAGCCAGCGAGAGTCTTTGAAACTTAACAGTGTGTTCTTTAAAGAGACTGCAGAGGCACGCTGCATCCCAAATATGCGGCTTTGAACTCGTCAACATTAATGGAGGTCACCATCACAGGGGACACAGGCCTTTCCCAGAAATAAATCAACAGTCCCTGCCTCTGGCTAACGGTTTGTTTTACTTGAATTTCTTCCTAGACCATCCTCGGGTGCTGGGGAGGGGTTGGACTTTAGAGGCAGAGATTACCAAGCCTGGGGCTGTAGTGGGAAGAAGGCCCTGCCTGAAAAGCATCTAGCAGGTCACCTGTCACCAGATGGTAGCCTCGATCTGTACTTGGCTGCCTGCCAGTAGATAGGTTTGGGAACAAAATTCAAGCAGATAGGTTTCTGACCCAGAGGGCTACTGGTCTGAGCTGTACCTGTTCCAACCTCCCCCTCCCAAGGAAGAGCCACTGCTCTGTGCAGACTTGTGGCAGTTTGACCTATTTATAAACCATGGAGTTTGTGCCTGGGCTGCAGGTTCTAATCTCGTTCTGCTGTTTGCTGGCTCTGGCACCTTAGAGAAGCAGCTTGACCTCTCTGAGCCACAGTTTGGAAACATTCTTCACTGTTGGTTTGAAAACGAGCCCCCTCTGGAAGGCAGAGCCTCACATTGTCATGAGAAGGATGAGAGTCGTCGTGTCCCCCGTCCGTGTGTGTGTGTGTGTGTGTGTGTGTGTGTGTCCCACACCTTCCGCCTGCAATGTCCTGGCCCCTCTGACTTTCTTCCCAGTTCTTACTACACACAGCAACCAGGCCCAGAGGGCTTGACCCTGCCCCACCCCCACAGTGGCCTGCCACCCTGGGTACAGCCCAGCCACCCCTGACGATTTCTTTCCAACATTCCTCAGTTTCTAATTGTTTTATCAATAGTCTTACTCTGTGGGAGATCCATGATTTATCAGGCTCTGCCCCCACATCTCTAGGTGGCCCTGGGCAGGCCATTCATCCTCACAGGGCCCAGAAAGTGGGGGAAGGGACCTCAAAGCATATCCACCCCAGCTGTTCAGTTCAGATAATAACAATGGAAAAAAATTGCTCAGTAACAACTAGAGCAATCTGGGGATGACCAGTACCTCATGGCAGACCCTCCACACCCCACAGCAGACTGGCATCCCCATGGCAGACCCTCCACACCCCACAGCAGACTGGCATCCCCATGGCAGACCCTCCACACCCCACAGCAGACTGGCATCCCCATGGCAGACCCTCCACACCCCACAGCAGACTGGCATCCCCATGGCAGACTGGCATCCCCACAGAAGACCTGTACCCCATGGCAGACCCTCCTCATTCTTCATCAGACTCTTCTTACCCCACAGTAGACCCTCCACACCCCACAGCAGACTGGCATCCCCATGACAGACCCTCCTCACTCTACAGCAGACCCTTCTTAGCCCATGGCAGACCCCCACACTCCATGGGAGACTCTCCACACCCCATGGCAGACACATACCCCACAGCAGACCCTCCATACCCCACTGCAGACCCTTCTTACCCCACAGCAGACCCTTTACACCAAATAGCCCCAGTAAAGCACTATCCCCTCCCACTTCACCTCTGGCTAGGTAGGTTACAGGCTCTGATCAGCTAGGGGAAACTGTACAGGTGCTTGCTTTGGAGGCAACTTCTTTGAAACAATTCCTCTGGGACAGGGCCTTAAAACTCTGGGGTGGCAAGGGAACCAGCTAGGGTGAAGAGCCATAGAGGCTATGACAGCATGCGTGAAAAGGGGGAGATCAGAAGAGCCCACCTAGCTATGGCCACCTGCACAATCCAGACAACAGCCATGATGGCCAACCCAGCACACTTAGAATTCTCTAGGCTTATGCTGTGAAAAGTCTCAGCCTTGGGTATGACACCCCACATGCCCTGGCACCCACTAAGTATAGGGGAAGCAATAGTTAACCCATAAAGACAGGCATGGTCTGCAGTTCCAGCACTTGTGAGACTGAGGCAAGAGGTCCAGCCTGAGCTACATAATGAGACACACACAGACACACACACACACACAGAGTTAACCCATGGACTGGGAATAGCTCAGTGAATGATTACTTGCCTAGCAGGCATGAGGTGCTCTTATCCCCATCCAGTGCTACCAAAGGAAGAAAAGCAATGAGCCCATCTATGAACACAACGGCAAACATCCGTGTGGAGGTGTGTTGTTATGCAGCCGCAGCTAGCTGAGACAAGTCTCCAGTATGTACCACACCAAGGACTCATCCTTTACAGACTTTTGAATCCACCCAACTGTCCTGTAATCGATTTGTATTCTCCAGTGTGGGAAGAAAAGGTGCTGGAGAGATGGCTCAGCAGTTAAGAGCACTGACTGCTCTTCAGAGGACCGGAGTTCAATTTCCAGCACCCACATGGCAGCTCACAACTGTCTGTAGTTCCAGTTCCTAGCTAGGCAAGCGATATTGGACAAGTCGGGGAGGAGAATGGAGGAGAGCTCATTCTTAGAGTATTCGAGGCCCTGGGCTCCCTACCCCTCAGTAGCTGTTCATTGACTCTTTTGAGCGTCTGCATTAGTGATGGCATGTCCTCTTAATACTGTGACAAATTCTCTCAAATGAGTGTCTTATGTGTGTGTGTGCATGGGCGAGCCTATCCATGTGTATTCATGTATGTGCAGATTCACATGTGTCTACATGTATGTACATGTATGCAGAGGCCAGAGGATCTAAAGCATCATTCCTCAGGTGCCACCAATATAATTCTGTGAGGCGCAATCTCTCCCTTGCCTGGAGCTCTCCAAATAGGCTAGACTGTCCTCTCAGCAGAACCCTAAGAATCCACTCGTCACCTCCTCCAGGCCGGGAATACAAGCATGCACCATCACACCCAACTTAAAAAAAAAAAAAATGAGTTCTGGAGTGCAATTCATAGCCTTGAGTACAATACTGCCTTTGCAAGCATTTTACTGACAGCCATCTCCCCCAGGGGAGTGCCTTAAGGGATTTAGTTAGCATGGATCCCTGAATGGTTCTGGTTAGGTGACCAGATCAGCTAGGCACAGGGTCTCACTGAAGAGGCTGGGGGAGGGGACAGTCACGAAATCAGCTTATCCCAAGAGGCTTCTGGGAACAGTTATTTCTCAAACCAACCTTACATTTAATGATATACTATTATCAGTCCCTGCATGCCAGTATGGGAAACTGAGTCCCAGGTAGCTTAACTGACCAACTCAAGGTCACAGGGAAAATAAGTGATAGAACCAGAGTTCAAGACCAGCCTTCCTTACCCCTGAACCTCCACCTCCATGACTGAACCTAGTTCCAGCCCTGACATTCCAAGTCTCTGGAGGCTCCATAGGCATTGGGAACCTGTTTCTTCCCTATCTAATAAAAGTTTCTGCTGATACTTAGGGAAGTCTCACCCACAGGATGAAAGCTGCTTCACTGGGAGACGTGGTTCCTTTGGGAGTCCATCATCCCTGAGGGGAGCAGCCAGGAGCCCCCACCCCCGAGTGAGAACCCATGAATTCATCTATAGGAGCAGACCCAACGCTGCAGGAAGGTTAGAGCTCAAAGCTGCCAGGCTTCTCTGGCAAGCTGATGGCACCTGCAAGTGGGTACACTGAGACCCAGAGACGGGCAGACGCCAAGCAGAAGTTGTGACTGGTCTCTGACACCTTGGAGCTTTTACAGAGAGGGAGCCTTGGAAAGGCAGAGATATGCCAGGAAAGAGATAGGCTCTGGGGACTGGGGACACTAAGCTATGTCTGTGTCTTCATCAAGGAGACCCAGCAGACTGCAGAGTTGATGAAGATATGGTCTCTACAAGCTATGCCTAGCACTTAGCTTTTGGCAACAGGAGCTATAAGCAGCTGTGTAGCTGATGCTGTATTGCTACAGCCTGACCCTGAGATAAGCAGACCTTGGTTCTGCAGGCTCAGTCTCTGCACAGGTGATTCTTCAATGCAGGGAGGCTCCATAGACACCCCCAGAGACATCAGTAGAGAGAATTGCCACCGACCAAATCTCACCTCTGCCTATGACACCCTGCATGACCTTGAACACAGGATGTGCCCTTACTCAGCCTGTTTCTGTCCACCAAGAAAGAACATGAATATGATTAGAGGCATTTAAAGTATGTTTCTTGGGATTCTGGGATTTCTTGCCATCACCCCAGAGACACCTTGAAGAGGAAGAAATACAAAGTGATTCTTGGGCTTCAGCTGCCACAAGACTTGGCCCTGCTTTGATCTCAGTGATATGCCCAGAGCCCGTGTCAGACGGCATCTCGACAAAGCTCTGACTGCTTTTAAAGAGTCTGTACCAGACGACAGGGGCATCTTCTGGGAGCTAGGGGTGAGATGGGAGGGTGGGAGACAAGACTGAGGGTTTCTAGCTACAGATGAGAGGTCAAGACCAAGCTGGAGCACAGACTGGCCTGGCACAGCTCTCCCAGCCACCCTCCCGACTCTCACACTGCCCTCCCCTCCGCCTTCCTCATTCATCTTTCTCTTGCAAAACTCCACGGAGGAGCCTTAAGATACATGATGGAGGAAAACTGACTGGAAAGTGGAGCAAGAAGGAAGAGATTGTAAGGGATTAGTGAGCAGAGACCAGAGGACCTTAAAGCTGAGGCAGGGCCCCTGCCCACAAAGCCTGAGTTATTTGTGATAATTTCATTTGAAGCAGACAGACAATAGGAACAGGTCCAGACCACAGCATAAAGAGGGTCTCTTCTTCTAAGAGAACCTGACTGGGTGTGGGTCAGTGGTATGGCACTTGCTCAGCATGTGTGAAGCTCTGGGTTCAAAGCCCAGCTTCTCAAAAATAAAAATATAATAAGAATCCGCAAAAGGAATCAGCCTCTGCTCTGTGATGAGGCAGGGACCCTGCAGGAGAACCTGTGCAGTGAAGACCTTCCTCAGGAGGACAATCATTTGGCACCATACAGAAACCATCAATGGAGCATTTGCTAATGGAGCTGGGAGCCTCAGTCAGCAGTGAACACCACCCAACCTAGGGCTTAAGAGGCCCAGGCTCCATTGAACATTATTCTGTGTGGTTCCTGCTTATTTGGGCTTCTATTCCCTGTACAGGTCAATGTGTGCACAGAAGTGTATGTATGTACTGTGTGTTGGGTGGGTGGATTAACTGGATACATATATGCATATGTGAATGCATGGATAAATGAATGCATGAGTGAGAAGATCAGTGGGTAAGTGGATAGACGGGTGGATGAATAGATAAGCTGATGAGGATTACATGGATCAATCAATCAACTGATCAATCAATGGCTATGTGGGTGGCTGAGTAGATGGATGGGTGGGTGGATCAATCTATCAATTGATCAATGGATCTATGGGTAGATAATGAATGGGTGCATGAGTAGGTAGGTAGGAGGAGAAATAGGTGGATGGATTGATTGATGGATTAATGGATGGATGCATGTGTGGGTGGACAGATGGATAGATGGATGAATGAGTTGTGGATGGATGGAGGATGGACAAAGTTAGCATTCTCTGTTTAATGCCCAAAGCAAAAGTAACGGGGCTCTGCCTGACTCTTACCTTACTGCCCTTTACACTCCCCTAACTAAAGCTTCACCTTCCTCCCCGTAAGACGCCACCTTCACTGTCTGGCAAGAGCTTCCCAGCTCCTAACTGGCCTTCTAGCTGTTAGCCTCCTTCACCTGACTAAGCTCCCCTGCCAAAATAAATAAATAAATAAAAATCTAGCTCACAGAAACAAAGCAAGTTCACCACCCAAACTGAGGGCATCCTGCCTCAGGGCAGGATCATTTTCAGGCACTGAGAGTCTGATCTCCATTGCTCACAGAATTAGCAAGAGGAAAGACACCAAAGCAATGTCTCCCTCTGACAGCCTGGGGCACAGTCTATGGCCCATGTTGTCTACACACACCTCCTTGCAGTCTGCAGCATGCTCGGTGAGAGGGTGTGCAGATGATTACTCCTTGGTCATGCTCTGACACTCGCCCCAGGACACATGAAACCAGAGGCCAGCAGCTTGCCTCATTAAGTAGCCAACGCAGGACCCTGGGACATGTCTTAATTAGGTGGCCATAGTAGCTGGTGTAAACTAATTTGATAAAGATAACAAAACTCAGCAAGCAGGGCTGCTTGTGTGCAGAAACAGCGGCCCTGAAGTGAGAGCTCAGGGACCTAGATCGGGGAGGAGACTGAGGGATTACAAGCAGTGCCTTAAGCAGATTGCTAAAACCCTCAGTTCCAAAAGCTGTGAAATGGGTTGTCAGCTGACACTATGCTTCCTGGCATTGATTAAATGCCAGGAGCATGTGGTACCCCAATTCCCCATAAGGAGCAGGAGGCTTTGCTTGGGGGAGACCCTGGGGTTAAATTCACAGCTTCCAGTGTGCTAGTCACATCCTCTGCCACTGTGCTCTGTTCTGTTTTGTTTGGTTGTTTCTGTTTTTTAGGACAGGGTCTCACCAAGCTCAGCAGTCTAGACTTGAAATCCTCCTGCCTCAGCCTTCTGAATAGTGAGGATTGCAGGCTTGTATCACTTTTATTACTAAAGGTAAGTTCTCACCCCTACCCACCCACACACCCCCATCTCCAGCTTCCAACCTTGGGCATCTATTTCCCTAAACTGCCAATTAATACCTGATTTTCATCCTGGGCTTCAAAGGGCTAAAGAATTTGGTCAAGATCACACAGCTGCTAGATTAGAAGAAGAGTGAACTCCGTTCTCACACCTGTCCACATGCTAAGGAAGGACAGCTGTGCAGACTGGAGCCTGGGGCCAGGTAAGGAACCCAGCCTGTGCCTTTAAGATTTCCTCCCGTTCCAGCTGTGTCTGCCAAGACCTTCAGCAGCTGGGAAGAGTTAAATAGCCCTGGTTCACACTGAACATTGACAAAAGATGGCCGGCCAGACCACTGGGTGAGGATGGGGGTATGAGGAGCTACACACAGATCAGCCACAAATGCCTGTGACATCTTACCCAAGACACACCCCTTGCGGAGCGCCAGCGTCCCTGGCTGTAAAAGGGAAAAGGGTTATTACTCTCAATACCTCCCCACTCATCCTGCTCAGAGTCACCTGCTCTTAGGTTTTCCGGGGCCAGCAGGACAGACATCAGGTAGCGTGTGTGCGTGCACGCATGCATGTGCGCATGTGTCTATGAAGGACACTAAACCCAACAGCATGCCCCCAGACCAGAGTTAGCATGTAGCAACCACTGCTCAATCAAGATGACAATGTGAGGCTGGGCACCCCATCCCCTTGCTATAAAACAGAGAGAGGCACCGAGTGTCTAATTAGTAAAATATTCGATAATTGGTGTAATCTGGTGCTATTCCCTTTCTGACAGCCGCTGCCACCATGTCCCATTTCAAGCTTGAGTTACTATTCACATCATGCTGATAATTGTAATACTGAGAAGAAAAATCAAATCGGAGTCATCGGAAGCTCCCATTAAATTGATTTAGGACACAGAAAGTTAATAGGATCCCCCACACACACTCCACCTCTCCCACTCATCTGTGCCTCACAGCTTGGCCACCTGGAGAGGGCACCAGTGATCTCTGAGCCCTGGATCCCTTCTCTTGGCTTCCGACTTGCTCCAGCCCGAAAGATGCTCAAGTGCCATGCCTCTGGAAGGCCACCGTGAGAGGGTGACGGGACACAAGGACAGGCTCAACTTGAATAGAGCTAGACACATGTCCTCCCTCTCCCCTGAGAACTAAGCCCTGGAGACAGCCGCCCAAGTCCATTTGCCATCTAGGAGGCTGGATGTGAGCTGGCACGAAGCAGATCCCAGCAGTGTAGGTGACAAAAGCCAAATCCAGCCATCCAGAGGACACACAAACATGTCTGCTCAGGACGACGGGAAAGCCAGAGGGAGAGCTGACCCAGAGTTCTTCCCAGGATGAACCGGTCCCCTGAGCACCTGCACCCCAGCCTGAGGGACTCAGGCCAGCTCAGAGGTGGACTGGGCACAGCCCTTCATTTTACACTGGCTCAGTTTGGGTCTTTTTGAACCACACACCCAGGAAAGCATGCAAATAGATGCAAATGAGATCCTGATTTATGCAAAACAGCCTATAAATGCGTGTCCCTGGATTTGCCAAAGGAAAAAAAGCCTTGTCACCTAATTTAGCAGAAATAACAGGGGTAGAAGACTGTCTGTCCCTGTGTTGGGTTCAGGCCAAAAAGAACTTCTAAAGCCTTCTGGGTTGTAGCTGAAGGACCCCAGGCTGTGGTGGCTCTGAACAGAGACCCCCACAGTCTTGGCCTTGCCAGGAGAGTCCAGCTTCAGAGTGGTACCTGGTCCCCTTCCAGCTGAACCCCTGGGTCCCTTCCCACCAGACAGGGTCCTTTGGTTTTTATTTTATGTGTATGAATGCTTTTTCTACACATAGTCACACACCATGTGCACATTAGCACCTACAGAGGCCAGATGAGGGAGTCAGATCCCCTAGAATTGGAGTTACTGACAGTTGTGAGCCACCATGTGGGTGCTGGGAACCAAACCCAAGTCCTTTGGAATAACAGCCAGTGCTCTGAGTCACTGAGACATCTCTCTAGGCTTCCAGAAAGGGTCCTTTAAAAGGCAGCTTCTGGGTCCTAGACTCTGTCCATCATGTCGGCCCCACCCACGTGTGAACCACCCTCATAATCACCGATGCTTATGACAGTGACCCTGAGCAGTGTTGCCATGCACCAGGCCAAGCTGAGAATTCCAAGAAAAAGCACTGTAGTCACTCTCTTAGGGAGGGGGAAACTGAGGCCAGCTGGGACACGGCACCAAGAGTGGAGTCCCAACCCCAGGAGGATAAGACTTCTGGAACCTTCTCTTTTCTAAGCCCTGTCACCTGTGAAAGCACGCTCAGTTCCCAGAGAGCAAGGGCCTGCCTCCACCTCCCAGCACTGGGATTATAAGAATATGTCCCAGCCTCAGCATTTTCCACACGGGACCCGGGGATCAAACTCAGATCCTCAGGCTTGCAAAGGAAGCAGTTCACCAACACGCTATCCCCCATCCCTTTCAGGTTACATTAGGAGGAGCGTCGAGGAGCATGAATGACCTCCAGACTCCCACTTGTCACAAATTAACTCCATGTATCATGAAACAGCCTATGTGGTCAGCACTGCCGAAATCCCCACATCCTAGAACTAAAAGCCCAGCTAAGGGGTTTCGACAGGGCTGAGCCTCCTGCCAGCTTGAGAACGTCTGTCCTCACTGGGATCCTCAGCAGCTAATGGAAACGGGGCTTTGTTGTAGACTAAAGGAGAGGGCACTGGGAATCAGGGAAGGTGTACTGAGCCTGCAGTTCTGAGGTCTTTCTCAGTGCCATGATCCTCATTGTCTGACCTGGGTTTCCTCTGTGAGATGGGGTCATGCTGCCACCTCCCTTGGGGACATAGCGCAGTGAGCCAAATAGACTCAGATTGGACTGGCACACATTTACCTAGCTTCAGAGGCTTTAGGGTTGTATAGTCAAGGGGACAGAATTAGAACTAAAGCCCGGATCACTAGATGTGCAGCCAAGTGCCCACTCCACATCAAGGTCATCCCCTGCTCTTGGGAACACCCAGCAGGGCCCTGTGGGACCCACCCCTGCAGAGGAGAATCTGTCTGCCCTGCTGTTGGCCAGGGACATAAAAACCAGTCCCTCACCACTCCCTGGGAGAGGTCCAGGGCTTCTGTTGATGGGAAAAGCTGACAGGAGCTAGCTTGGGTAATTATATTAATTTCCTCAATTTGCACATTCCTGCTACTTTGCCATTTCCCGGGGAAGTGTAAATGAGGAGCCTGAACAGCCGCGCTGATTAGGTCCACGCTGTTGGAAAGTTTCTGTTGCGTGTCTTATCATCTTGTATCTTCAGCAGCTGAAGGGCTTGTCTCCCTAACCCAGACTGGAGCTCACCAAGGACTAAAGATTTGTCTCCCCTTAAGCCAGCCTGAGGGTCTACCACTTACAGAATCTTCTGAGGATGCAGAGATGCATGTCCTCCATCAGACTACCTTTCCCTCAGACCAGCAGCTTCCTCATAGAGCTGGGTGACAGAGCTGTGGTTGTCAACAAAACTGGGAGCTCCAAAGGACAAGAGAGCCCTCCCCCAGCCCTAGAAATCTGGGGGCACTCCAGGTCTGTGGTCCCTGCTGGTCACCAACTGTGACTGTGATCTTCACAGACTGCCCACATTTCCAGCATCATCCACTAGAGCACACGGTCCACTGAGATGATTCAATGGGTAAAGGGCAGGTGCCATCAAGCCTTCCTAGCTGAGTTTGATCCCCAGACAGTGGAAGAAAAAAACCTAACCCCAAATTTAAATTGTCTTCTGATCTCTACACATGCCATGACAATGCACCCCCAAATTCCACATACATACATATGCACACAAAATAGATAAAAATATAATAAAACCAATTTTTAAAAGAGAAACCACTTTTAAAGGCAGTATTACAGGATACTAGAGTCACATCTTTGCTGGAATGTATGTATACTAGGCTAGGGATAAGCCAAGGGCTACATGTTGGTGACAGCAGAGCCATCCCCACCTAGAGGACCTGACATGGCCCCCAGGACAATCAGTTGACCTTCTGCCAGAGCCCAGGGTTTGGAGACAGGCCAGTGTGAGAGGAAACACAGCCTCAGGACAGTCCCTGCCAAGACCAGAGACTGAGTCAGCTAGCCTGGACCGCTACAGTCTATGCATCTAGTGTGGTGTTTGACCTGCGGCTCCTGTTCCCGTTTCCCTTCAGTATCTAAAGATTTGCTGGGACAGCAGGGCTCAGAAGACCTGTGAGAACAGCCTCCTTGCCTGCCTGCTTAGCTCAGGGCATCAGGACACTCTGGAGGTTGTCCCGTTTCAAAGGCCATACTCAATGTACAACAGAGCAAAGATTGAGTCCCAAATCTGAGTGAATCAGAGCCCTGCCCTGCTGAGCCAGCCTGGCTGCCTCCAGGCAGCTTCCTACTGTGTGTCAGGTTCTTTAGCACTGGCCCCTGACTCCTGGATGGCTGTGTTCCCTGAGGACCAGGACTGCTGTCCCACAACAACAGAGACAAGGCCCAGAAAAGTGATTCGTATAGTGAGGGCAATTTAGCTGAATTCTAAATCCAGGTTGTGTGTGTGTGTGTGTGTGTGTGTGTGTATACAGGTGTGCTTGTACTTGTGTAAGCATGCTGCTGTGTGACACTATCCCTGGGGTGACATGAACAAATGTCTACTCACCCCAAATAGGGAACTGACAACAGACTAAAGTATGGATACCTTCAAAGTCCATCTTAGTGAACCAATGAATTTTATTGGGTCACAGGCATATGGGTGAGGGGTAACGTACAGGAGCAGAAATGATTCAAAGACAGTTGCATCACCAAAGCCCATCCCAGCCTGGGTGACAACTCACAAAGCTGGAAACCTGGAGCATACTGCTCAGCTCAACAGGTTGGAAAATGTCCTTTCCAGGTAGCTCAGCTAGCCTGGGTCTCTTCCAGACAGCTCAGGAGTCTCTGCTTCTTCTAGGGCTTGTCTGAAAATGTCTCTCAGCAGTCCTTACTTATATACTCTCAGGGAAGAAGAGACCTAGTGAATCTGCTCAGCTTCAGGAACTTCCTGAAGCTGTGTTTAAGTTGTTTACTTCCTGTCTTAAGGAGCTTTCCTGCAGGATGTGTTTCACCTCCCTGTAAACATCCTGTGTCTTACAAAGTGTCCCTCCAAAAGGAAAGACTTTAATCTCAGGGGAAAGATATACACACAGTACACGCTCTGGGTTTGTGTCTGTGTGTATGAGTATGTGTAAGGAGACTGTGTAAGTGTTTGAATGTCTGAGTGACTGCTTGAGTAAGAGTGTTGAGTCTGTGGGTATATATGTCAATGTATGGATGGGTATGTGTGCAAGAGCATGCAGGTGTATATAAATGAATGTGTGTCTGAGGAATTGTGTGTATGTCAGTTTCAGTGAAGAAGCATATATGGGTATGCAAGTCAGCGTCTAGGACAGCGGGTGTGTCACACTAACAACGCACAAGCAACTAAGTTGTGGTCACAATTTGTGTCCCTTGGGTCCACATGTGGACGCTATGAAACTGTGTGACAATATATGGAGGTAGGAGCTTTGGGTTCACCTGTCTCTTAGTGCTGGACAGACCATATCAAGTACCTTCCATGGCCCCAAGGTTCCCACCTCATTCCATGCACTATGGTTTATGTGTGGTTCCTTAAAGGTTGACTTGTTGGTGCAGTTTGGTGGGAGTGAGGTGATAGGACCTTAAAGAAGGGACCCAGCGGGGCTGGAGAGATGGCTCAGAGGTTAAGAGCACTGACTGTTCTTCCAGAGGACCTGAGTTCAATTCCCAGCAACCACATGGTGGCTCACAACCATCTATGATGACATCTGGTACCCTCTTCTGTACACTGTATACATAATAAATAAATCTTAAAAAAACAAAAGAAAAGGGGACCCAGCAAGACCTAGTTAGGCCATGGCGGTGCCACCATTAGGATTAGCATTGCTTCCTTCTCAGCCTTTGCTCAACCCCCCCCTCCCACTACCCACCCCATGTGGCTTCCTGCCAACCCTATTCAACGCCCCGAGCTCCCTCCTCCCGCTCTATGTTTGTCTCACTCTATGTTTGTCTCTCAGCACTACGTCTCTGGAGTGCTAGCGCTAACCAATACTTCCTAACTCTGTTTTCTGCACTGACAGGCAGAATGGGGGTGACTGGCGTGACCAAGGAGATACAACATCCGTCTTGTGCCACTCTGAAGCAGGTCTTAACACACGACAGGTAGTGGGTGTAGCTGAACTGTATGATGGTATCCGGGACCCAGAGAGGTTAAGGACCTTGCTGGACATCACACAGAAAGGGGGAAAGCAGAGCTGCCTCGCTAGAGTAGTCTGCAAAGAGTCTCTCTCAGAGGAGCTGTCCGGTGGCTGTCTGGTGATGGCCCACAATCCTGCCTGACTTTGAGCCCGGAGCTTGCTTGGCAAGTTCATTACATCCCATGAACCTCTGATTCTTTGTGTGCAAAATGAGGTCGTGTAGGACAGCTGGTAAACATGATGAAGACTCAGAGCATGAGGCCTCCTTTCTTGGGTACCCCACAGCCCCCCAGCTCCCCCCACCTGTGGTCAGAGGGACAGAGAGGAGCTGTTGATGGATAAAATCAGTTCACTGGGGTAACAGTGGTGAGTGACAGTGATACACAGGTCATTCAGGTCCCCTTCAGATGAGTGAGCTCTAAGTCGGTACAGGGCTGTTGGCCACCAACTCCTTCACAAAAGGGAGACTTCTGCTACGGATTCTTGGGCCAGGGACACAGGGACAATGACACAGCTGCTGTTGGAGGCTATGACATACTCAGCACTGTCGACCCTCAGCAAGGTGGTACCTGTCCTGCTTTCACAGATAAGGAAACCAAGGGGCATTCTGGGGGCCACACTAGCTTGGCAGAGCTGACCTAGAATCCAGGCTTGTTCCTTGTCCTAAGCACCTTCTCCTTGTCCATCACTGTCCTTGGAACATCTGGGCCATCACTGACCAACAGGCTAACAGCACCTGTGTGGAGTCCCCATCAGGACAGGGTACGTGAAAATCAACACAGCAGCAGAAGAGGGAATGCTTATAATTCTTCCTCCCCTTGACAGGTGGTCAGTGATGCTCTTCCTTTGATACAAAATGGGAAGATGAGGACCAGAAATGTCTCCCATCAAAGCCATAGTGTGAGGGTGGGGACTAGACCCTTCCACCTAGTACCTCCTGGGAATCCAGTGTCCCCTTTGCCCCACCTGGAGACCCACTGGACTCCTGCCCTCCAGCAATGAGTCACCCTCCTTATAGCTTGCTTGCTCTTCTTCCTCTGCAGCAGCCCCACTCAGGGTCTGACGTCAAACTGGAGACCACACACTTCCTGTGGGTCATCTCCATGGCCCCAACTACCATGGTACCTGGCATGGTAGAAACTCAGGAAATACAAAAGAAAGGGAATGGGTGAATTACTCTATGGAAGGTCTGTCGTTTGGGGACTTTAGAACTCTGGTTTTTCCACTGGATCGTTGGCCCTTCTGGGGACAGCGCACTTTGTGGACAGGACTAGATGAGAGTTCTGCCTCATGTCTCTCAGTATCTGACATCCCTACGTATGGAAGGAAAATCCATAGACATGGACAGACACATAGCAGATGACGAGAGGAAGATGGATGGGAAAGGTGGAGGAGACGCTGCCACCCGTGCTGGCAGTGGCTTTCACGTTTATTTTTTTCCTCCCTGCAGTATTTTTGCTTGAATTCTCAAGATGGATGGAGCCAGGAGAGGTAGAGGCCCCATCACTGGTCCTTTCTGGCAGCCTTCTACAGGCTCACCTGGTATTTATCTCTCTCTCCAGACTCAGGGGCAGCCCCTTTCTGCTCAAAACCTTGGGCACCAGCTACTGAGGAGCCCATAGGCAACGCTCTTCATACTGCCTCATATACTGGGACCTCTCCAGAGTGAGGTGACTAGCCTTTCTCCAAAACACTCCAGGAAATACCCATAAGCCTCTCCTCGAGCAAGCAAACCTTCTGCCATGATGAAAACAATCGTCATGTATGTTGTCCAACCTGTTCAATACTCATCCATCCAGCAGGGCTCTTCCAGTCACCCCTGAAATGTGGCTAAGACATGATGGACCAAATCATTTATATGCAAATTAAGTGGCTGTGAATAGCTACTGATAACTGCTTGGACAGTGCCTTCTGACGTATGTTCCTCAGTGGTCTCCAGCCTGGTCCTGGCTTCAATCCTTCAAGCTGGAGCAGGGCAGCCCCGGCCCCAAAATCCTGTATCTGGCAATAACTATTCGCCTTGTCCCATCCCCATAACATCCCATAAACCCCACAGGGCCCACATATCTCTTGCCTTTTATTCCAGCATCTCCCAGAGACCCATTATGTACAGACTGTATTTATACACATATAATATACATTGTATATACGTATTCATATATATATTCACATACTCAGACACTCACACATACATCCTTCCTGGAGGAGCATGGCCACCTCCAAGCCTCACTCAGCCCCAACAAAAGGTTCTAGGTTCAGCAGGCAGTAGTGAGGTTTTATGTTTTTTTGCTTCAAAAACAAAACAAAAGGCCATATTCTCCAAGTGTGTCTTTCCATTTCCCAAGAGCCTAAAACCCCTCCCCAAAACATTTTGAATTTTCCCTCTGCTCTTTAAGGCCTCAGTGGAGAATCCAGGCCTGTCTTGTAGCCTGTGCAGGTCCCTGGGTGGAACCCAGGTGGGTCAATAAAGGTCCCAGCAAGTCTGCAGTGGTCCAGCTGCCCTGTGACCTCCAGATGTCCAGGGTGGATAGCTATAGTGCCAAGGGCACCTGCCAGATAAGAAGTGTGCTGTCTGTCTCACTGCATGGAGCCAGCCGCCCACTCAGGCCACCTGGAGCACTGCCGAAGTGGCGGTAGCCTTGCCCACCGGAGATGATGGCCACAGAACAGATCTCCTTGCGATGGGCATCTCGGGCACAGGGCCGGCTGCGTACCCATACATCAGGGTCGTCGGCCATCTCGTAGATGGAGCCATCCTCCTCACTATGCTCCAAAGCTGAACTATCAGTGGGTGCTGGCTCCCGTACTGACAGCAGGGGTCCAGGGAGGTGGGCCGTGGAGCGCAGGCGGTACTGAAGCAGGATGCCTTTTTTGCGGCCTGTGTGGCTATCTGGTGCAGGCACTGGTTCGTGAGCCTGCCCGCCTGACTTGTCCTCCTCTGCCTGAGGCCCTTCGGCCTCTTCCTGGTCACTCCGCAAAATGTCAGGAGCCAAGATGCTCATGGCCACAGCCAGGAAGGCCACAGGTCCACAGTGACCATTGAGAGATACCATGCCTTTCCCTATGAGAACAGAGCAGAGAGGAAGAGACCAGGTCAGTAGAGGAGATAGCTAAGTACTTCTGGACAACTGAGTGGGTGGGACATTTTCTTCCGCCCTCTATGATGGCATCTCCCCAGGGGTCATAAGATTTGTCGATATCATGCTTCATGGCATGGCTTTACCGAGCAGGACCTGTTGTGGTATATTATTTTAACTGTGTAAAGCCATGTTATATTTGTTTTCTGCTACATTTGTTTAATCATGAGAAGATGTGTTGCTGTTTCACCTTGCCTGCCTAAGGCACCTGATTGGTCTAATAAAAAGCTAAATGGCCAATAGGTAGGCAGAGAAAAGATAGGCGGGGCTGGTGGGCAGAAAGAATAGACAGGAGGAGAATTCTAAGCTCGAGAGGAGGAAGGAAGAGAGGAGAGGGAGAAACCCCTGGCAAGAAGCCAAGCAGCTGCCAGCCAGACAGCAGAAGCAGAGAAGTAAGATCTACAGAAGGAAAGAAAAGTAAAAAACCCCAAAGCAAAAGGTATAAAGAGAAACAGGGTAATTTAAGTTCAAAGAGCTAGTCAGGAACGAGCCTAAGGCTGTGCATTCATAAGAAGTCTCTGTGTCACGATTTGGGAGCTGGTTGGTGGCCGAAAAGAAAAGGTTTGGTTCAGGGACCATCCTCCATCTCCAGGGTGAAATGGCCTCACTGACAACTTCCTCTGAGATCTACCCAGAAATCCAAGTCTTGTACCAGGCTCTACAGCCCTTCCTTCCAGCCAAGCTCCAGCATCCACAGTGCATCCTGTTTGCATCCTCCCAGAGGATCTGGCACCTAGCTACTCCTTGATCTCTCTACCACAGTACCCTCTGCCTGGACCATGGTTGTCCTGGACATTACTTGCCTTATGCATCCCTGTGTCCCGCCCAGCCTAGGTGCTTCCTTGCATGCACAAATTGCGTGAAGACAGGACACCCAGAAATCTAAGAGTCTAGAGGAGGGTAGAGATCTGTGTGTGGCTGGCTCGGAGCTAGGCTCCTCCCTCCCTTTCACCCCTGTGCTCGCCGGCCACTAGAAGAGACTATTGTCTTCCCTTGCAGGGCAGAGGCAAAGAGGGCCAGAGCTCTAATGTCTAAACACCAGGGGTTTCCCCTGCCTTGCTTCTGTTCTAGTGGGTCTAGGGTCACAGGCCAGGGCAGACTAGATGCCGCAGCTGACACGGGTCCTCCTCAGAGCCCACACTTCTACCTCTGATACCCTGCCATAGGGAAGCAGTAGGGCCCAGAAGAATCTCTGTCATTAATCAGGTGCCTCAGCCAACCCTCGGGTTCTCTGGCCAGAGTGAGCTACTCCACCTAGATCAGAAAAGTCAGATTCAGAAGGTAGGAGGTGATAGACAGCCTGGGACATCATTTTTTTCTATGCCCTAGCTAAGGCAAGAGGAATAGAGAGGCTGGATTCTACCATAGATCAGTAGGGTTGCAGATGTCTGGCCCCTTATCCCTAAAGCCAAGCCCCAAACCCACCAAGACAGCCCCAGAGCCTCACCTGTGATCTTGGGGATGCCCTCCAGGCGAGGTACAGGTAACAGGACAATGACACCCTGGTCAGTTCCTACCCAGAGCAGACCCTGGCAGATGAGGAGGCTGGTAACACACAGGTGCTTCTGGCCTGCAGACAGAGGGGCAACATGAGCTTCGTTCATCCAGATGAGGGGCTGTACAGCTCAGGTTTCCCTAAGATAAGCTGGATGGTGCTGCGGTTAGGACATGGGCACCCAGTCAGACCTCAGTTTCCCCATGTGTCAATGGCTTGCTGTGAGGACACAGCAGAGTAATGCCACAGGACATGGTACCTGGCTAATGTGGACTTTGTGTGTCGGGGGTCAGATGTCTGGCACCTGGGGCAGTTGGGCGTCCATGCACAGGCCTGCAAGTTATTGAAGGGCAGGTGGGACAGTTGGCAATGGACAGGGATAAAGCAGAAGCTGGCAGCAGTGGTACATTCTAGAAGGGAGCCAGGAAAAAGCCTGTGAATAGGCCTGCTGTCTGGTTACTCCAGGCAAATGGAAGAATGAGTAGGTGCATGGACAGATGAATAAATGAGAAGAAAGGTGAGTGAGTGGAAGAGTTCATTGGGCAGTGGGTAGGTGGATGGATGGATGGATGGATGGATTCACAAATGCATAATAGATGGATTAGTAGATGGACAGGTGAATGGATAGATGAGTGAGTGGGTGAGTGGATGGATGGATGGATGGATGGATAGATTCACAAATGCATACATAGATGGCTTAGTAGATGGACAGGTGAATGGGTAGATGAGTGAGTGGGTGAGTGGATGGATGGATGGATGGATGGATGGATGGATTCACAAATGCATACATAGATGGCTTAGTAGATGGACAGGTGAATGGGTAGATGAGTGAGTAGGTGAGTGGATGGATGGATGGATGGATGGATGGATAGATTCACAAATGCATACATAGATGGCTTAGTAGATGGACAGGTGAATGGGTAGCTGAGTGGATGGGTGGGTGGATGGGTGGATGAATGGAGAGATAGATGGATGGCAGGAGCAATGCTGGACAGATGGATAGATGAAACAATTAAACATTAGCCAGTGAATGGATGGCAGGAGGGATGATGGATGGATGGATGGATGGATGGATGGGCAGGTGGTAGAGAGATGGGTTGGTAGATAGATAGATATGTGGGCCAATGAAAGGGGTGGGTAGGTGAGTGGATGTGGACACACACACACACACACACACACACACACAGTTGAGCACAGCTGTAAGACAATAGTCCACAGTCAGTCACTGGAAGTGCACTGAGTAATATTTATAATTATTTAAAGGCCCTAGACTCTACTATGCTAAGATCAGTTCCATCCCAGATACAAACCCTCAAAATAACAAGGCCAAGAAGAAGCTGTGTCTATGCTGCACCCACATGCCTCACTTTCCTTTCCATAAGCTCCTGAGACCCCGAGACCAACAGCAGATGGTCCCAGAGGCCTCGCATCCTCATCCCAACCACAGCAGAACCCTGACAAAGGAAGGGGGGTGAGAGAAAACCCCAGAGAGACGACAGAGGTGAGGGATGACTTTGTCTGCAAGCCTCGTTCTGGGGCCCCTCTCCTTCCGCCTCAAGGAAAAGAGCGAGACACTTCACAAACAGTCCAAAAGAAAAAATTCTAATGGTGGATAAATATTTGATCATAGAGACTTAATACACAGAGCTCAGCTCACCCCAGCCATCTATCTGGAGATATACAACTTTTAAAAGCTCAGGCTCTCAGAGAACATTTTATTAATGACCTGTCTAGTTAAAAGGAGGAGGGAATTTAGGTTTAAAAAAATGCATTAATACCAGTCGGGCACTTGAGCGGAAGGGAAGGGTAGGTGGAAGGAAGCGTGATAAATTTTTTAACACACCCCCCCAAAAAAAACCACCACACTTAGAGGAAGAACAAATTTATTACTAATTATGCAATTATTTCATTTGGTGGTATGGGGGAGATATTTAAAAGCTTGTTTTAAATATCCCTAATAAAGAATTTAAAAATCCTGTTCAGCTTTTCTGCCTCCAGGGCACAGTGTGGGGTGGATAGGAAGCCGCCCTCTGCCCTCTGATTTCCTGCTGCTGTGACCAACTCCAGCTCAGCTTGGGGGGCTCTCTTGGCTCAGTGGTGCTCCTCAGCTTAGCCGACCAAGGATGCCCAGGCCTGCAGGAGACCCAGGTCTGTGCAGGGCTCAGACCTACAAAAGCCTCCAACCCCACCCCGTCTGCTCACACACAAAAGCCCAGGGTGGGCAAGGGGGCTCTGAAGGAGACACCCGCAATAGGCCAGCACGATGGGCACAAAGGTAACAATGGGAACAATAAGGATGATGATGGTAAATGTCCCTGTCAGGACTAAGGCTTCTCATGCCAAGAACTGCAGGGTGACAGACAGGTCAGGAGGAAGGAGTTGACCACTGTTTCCAGGCAGAGCAAGAGCTCCAGCAAGAATGTGACCCTAAGCTATGGATCAACCAAGCTCTGACTCAGCTTTTGTATCCATGGAGAAACTGAGGCTGGGGTGAGGATGTGCCCACTACCTCACCAGCAGAGTGGCAATGGACAGGCCAGTCATGTAGCCTTTTGGATATCTGCTCACTTGACTTGGAAATGGTGACACTCACCAGCAGCACCTCCTCTTGAAAAACTAGGAACTCAGTGTTGGAGGTCCCACGGGTCCTCAGCCACAGGCCCAACCAGAGCTGTGCTTCCCCACCCCCACCTGACCCACCCCCACGCTGGCCTCCGACAGCTGAAGCTGCTGCCTCTCACTTTCCCTCTGCCCCGACTAGACAAGACTCCTAAGATTTTCAAAACCTCACAAGATTAAGCATTTTCCCCCATTGTTCTACTATCTTAAAATAATTTAGCTATCAAGATAAACGCAGAAGGAGTTCTATGATACAGAGAATTTTTTATTGTGTTGTATAATGGATGAAACTGGTCCATCTCCCAGTCTGGTCCCACTCTCTCCCTTGCCCCCACCTTTCAAGAAATAGAATTAAACTGGAGGAAGGGAGGGGAGAAGGCAGAAAAGCCAAGCCCCACGAACACCACAGGGCATCTGATGCAAGGGAATGATGCAGAAGGGACTATCCCCACCTCAGCCATAGGAAGCACCTTCCCAGCCTTGGGATTCATTCTACCCTCGGGGATGCAGCATGAAGAGATCAGAGCACTCAGTGCCTAAGCTAGGACTCAACCAACTCTGAAGCTGTGTGTGTGTGTGTGTGTGTGTGTGTGTGTGAGAGAGAGAGAGAGAGAGAGAGAGAGAGAGAGAGAGAGATCTTCCTCAATCCCCATCATCCAGCAGGACTCTGAGCCACAGCATGACAAGGCATATAACCCTGCTGAGGAAACCTATGCCTGAATCTCTAACTTAGGGAACATCTGCAGCTTGCAGGCTTAGAGCGCAGTGTGACAGCACCAGCAGAGCCTTGTTTGGCATGGACTTCTGGCAGACTGGCAGCTCTGGGTAGACAGTCATTGTCAATGTCTAGCTTGTTAATGGCCACCTGACCCTAGGTGATGCCCTGACTAGCCAGAAGGTAGCAGCAACCAGGACAGTGTCTGGGTCATGGCTGGAAAACCAGATCTCAGGCCCTCAGACCCCAAGATTCTAGCCAGGAAGCCATTCCCAGCTCAGCTCTAACCCTCTCCCAGCTTTGCAGCAGCCCATCTGCCAGACCTAGGTAACAGTGTTGCTGTTTCCCTAGCCGGGGGGCCAGGCTGAGGAACCTAGCCCTGCCTAAGAAGCTAGGTAAATGATGGAAGCAGGAGAAGCTGGTGCCCATAGCTCCATGAGTAGCCCAGAAGCCACTTAAGGGAGAGTGGACCAGAGCAGATACCTGCCCAGGGTCTCCAAAGCAGCCCTTTCATAGGGAGCAATGGTGGGTAGGGATAGAAGCCAACTCCATAGAGATTTCAGGAGAGGGGTCAAGTGGGTATGGTATGAACCCCAGTGGGAATCCCTCTTGCCTCACCCCCTTATCTCACAGACAGCTTGTAAGAGGAAGCACAGTCCCCAGAAGTTGTTATCGAAACTCTCATGGTGCCTCCAAACCTGCTGAATGGTAAATGTAGAGATATGCCTTTCTTCAAGAAAGTTCTAGGAAAAAGGCCAGATGGGGGCTTCCTCTCCTGCCCATAGATCAGAGACAGAATGAGACCTTGGTCGACCTGAGCACCGGGACAATGTAGACAGCCTTGGTCCCCTGTCCATATGTTTTTGAAACCAGCTCCCGGCACAGGAAAGCCTACTAGCTCATAGTCCACCCACCTCCTGAGCACCCCGACAGCTGGGATGTGGTACGGGGGTAGAGGGTCAGGATTGGGGGCTTTGGTAAGACAAGCTTAGGCATAAATCCCAGCCCTGCCCGCTTCTCATCTACCATGAACCAGTTTGTAAGGCTGGCCAAGGCTCCCTGGCAGTTAGTGAGCTGGGCTACCCACTCCACAACCACCTGCTGGCATCTGTGAACGTCAGTCCCTCAGCCCAGCTCCAGCTAGTCTTATAGCCTCACCTGGCAGGAGGAAGGTGGTCCTGGTGGCAATGTTGATTTCTTGAAGATGTTCCAGGGTCTCAGTGTGGAAGAGGCGGATGGAGGAGCCAGAGGAAAAGGCCATCCAGACACCGCTGCCCGCTTTCACCATGTGCGTCACACTCACTGCCTCATCCTGGTGTGCCTCGAAGCTTTGCTGTACATGGATGGGATGGAGAGATCAGGCTGAGGCTGCCATCCTGACTAGCCCCCACTCTCCACGACCAGGAGTTTCCATATCTTCAAGAGCGTAAGCTAAAGTGAGACTCTGCCTGAACCCTGTCTGCAGGAGACCTTGGAAGCTCATCCGTGTGCTATACAGATTAGCAGCTAACAGGAGTCAGGTTTGCGGTGCTGACAGATTGCGGCATTGTAAATGCTCCTAAGGAGACTGACTATGGGCAACCCAGATGGCCTGCTTGACTCTCTAGTGGAGACCCAAATCCAGTACACACAGGGCTCCTTTCAGGCCTTCGGCTTCCAGCAGGGAAAAATGGAGCCACCAGTCAGAAGAGGTTGAAGCTATATGCATAGTTTTGTCTTTGAGGACAGGGTTGCTATATAGCCCTTGCTAGACTGATAGGCACTATGTAGCCCAGGCTAGTCTCCAGATCGTAATTCTCCTTCCTCTGCCTCCCAAATACTAGGATCACAGGCCATGTCCAACTATGTATAGTATTTAAAGTAACCATGGCAACCTGCAGAACTATCTGGGGAAGGAAATAGGGGTGTGAACCAAATCCTCATCTCTCATAGTGTGATGAGGGCAGGAAAAGTCAAGAAATAATGTTCAAAACCAAGAGCCCAAGAGCTCAGAAGTAAATGAGGAAGGTGTGTGGATTAAATCAGAGCAGGAAGTTTCTTCTTCTGAGAAGCAGGATGGGGGAAGAGCAAGATGTACACCATCCTAGTTCATTTTCTTCTTACAGGCATGGATCCTAACCAAACATACAACCCTCAGGATACAGGGCTGGGCCGGTGGCCCGGCCAGTAAGGTGTTTGCCTTGCAAGCAGGAGAATCCAAGTTCGATTCCCAGACCTATGCTTTTTGCCTTCTGTTTTCTGGGTTTTTCCCTCTAAGTGACTGTGGTACTGCACATGACAATCCTACCACAGCGGAGGTGGAGACTGGACCTCACTGGCTACTTAGCAAGTTAAAAACCAACAAAAGGCCCTGTCTCAAGACAAAAAGTGGACTATCCCTGAGGAATGACATCCCAGGGTGTCCTCTGGCCCCCACACAAACATCCATACATGGTGCATGCACATGAATGTGCATGCTCACATACATACACACACATACTTACACACATACACAAGTGCATGCATATGCCTACATGCACACATACTTATACACATACACAAGAGCGTGCATATGTATGCACAGAGAGAGAGTGCATGCACAGAAGTCCCTGACCCTCAGACAGGCAGGGGGTGGGGCATCACCAGTGTAAGGACAGGGACCTGCCTCCTCCTTCAGACTAGGGACCCTTTCTAAGCACTCCTGGGGTACACAGGAGAAGGCTGTGTCTCTCTTCTCAGCTGTAACCTCCAAGTGCAGACGACTTGGAGACTCTGACTTCTGTTGGAAACTAAGCCAATATGATACGAAACTAGGGCTGGACCACACAGTACAGCAGAGACACAGCAGCCTCATCACTCAAGGCCTGCAGCCCATCTTTGCTAATCCATCCCAGCCCTTGGCTTGAGTTGATTCTTCCTTCAAATCCATGATGGCTCCTTGTTTGCTAGAACCAGTCTGAGGGAGATCCGGGAGAGTTCAAGTGGGATCCTCCTCTGAAGTCTGGTGACAAGAAGTCAGGGGAGACAGAGAAGCCAAGCCTAACAGATGTCCCTTAGCCAGTGGTCAGTGCTTAGCATGCTGACAGACTGATCCAGCACCAGTAGCATAGCAAAGGCCCAGCAAGCTTTGTCCATGGTCTTTTCCAAAAAACAGCAAACACATCTTTGCCTGAAAATGCACACATGCAATATCAGGGAAGCATGTGCAAGGCCACTCAGAGGAAAGGTCAGAATCATTGTTGACCCCAGAAGAAGCCAAATGCACTGAAAAGTGTGAGGTCTGGACCTGCAGATGCTGCTCCTTAGTCTGCAGCCACCAACAGTCTGATTGAAGAAGTCTGCATTGTGAACCCAGCCTTGTTTCTCCAGAGCTAAGACTAGTCAATAATGGGCCTAGTGGACCATGCAGGCCCATGCCAACACACAGGGACAAGACATACAGAAGAGGGGGTACTGAGTGGGCACCAGGATAGCCAGGCTTCCCAGGGTACTTTTGCTCATGCCAGGAGCCTGATTCCTGGGATACAAGCTGGTCTTGGATTCCTAGCAGAGAACATGCCAGCATCATGGGGCCCAGGGGGAGCCAAGCCCAGCACCCCAGGGTGAGAGAAGGTGCCCACTGGGCTCATTGCCAAAGAGCCACATAACTGCTGAGTTAGTAAACCAAGCTTTCTTGGAAGCCAGTCCTGACCACACAGGAAAGAACCCAGACAAGGAGCCTGGCACACAGCCCTCTGACCATAGGCGCTGGTTGTCTGTGAGGATGAAAAGATTTGGCCATTGATACCAAGCTTTTCCTAGCAGGTCTGGTGGCAGTGTGATGTGGGATGTCTTTCTGTGTGCTGTAAATACCATTGGTCAATAAAGGAACTGTTCTGGCCTATAGCAAGACAGCTTATAGGCAGGTGGGAAACCCAAGCATAGATAAAAGAGGAGGGCGGAGTCACAGAGACACTGCAAGCCGCCAACCAAGAGAGCAAGATGTAACGGAACACAGCTAAAGCCACTAGCCACATGGCAAGACAAAGATTGATAGAAATGGGTTAAGATGCAGGAGCTAGCTGACAATGAGCCTGAGCCATAAGCCGATAGCTTGTAATTAATAAAAGCTTTTGTGATTATTTGGGGCAAAGCAACTGCGGGACTGCAGGTCCGGGCCTCAGGTCAGACGGGCCAGAAACTATAAAGATGACATGTGACCGAAAGAGACTATATAGGTGGGACCTTGAGGGTTCTCCCAAGTCTCACATCTGAAAAGAGACCAGAGGTGACACCACCCAGCAGGCAGCAGTGAGCACATTGCCCCATCCTGATTCCTACTACAGCTCTCTTTGAAGCCACCAGCTAGGGCACCAAAGGGACAGTAGGTTGGTCAGGGAAAGCAGAGGTACAGCCCAAAGCCTCTCACAACTATGAAAGCAAGGAATTAGTGAAAGACTGGTGGGAATGTGTCCACAGCATCCAGGACCCAGATCAAAGACCGCCCCCCTCACCCGCTTCCCCCCCCCCAGTAGCAAACTAGTGATGAGCAGCCTGGATTCTAGTGTGCTGAATCTTCTAAAGAATCAGAGTTGGGTGTGGAGGCTCTAGCCTGGTATGCAGTAAGCTGAGGCAGGAGGAAGGAACAGGAGTCCAAGACCAGTGTGGGTTACACGGTGAGACACTGGAGACACGCAGAGCTCGGTGGTGAAGATGTACTTCTCTTGCAGAGAATCTGAGTTCAATTCCCAGCACCCACATCAGGCAGCTCACAACCACCTGTAACTCCAGCACCAAGAGATCTGACACCCTCTTCTAGCCTCTGAGAACTCCTGCACACACACACACACACACATACACACACACACACACACACACTTAAAAATAAAACAAATCCTTAAAAAACAAAGTAGGGTAGATTACTAAATAAAGAGCTAGCCACAGGAGGGCAGGGTCTCAGCTCCTCTGTGACTGTGTTCATCTCTTTGTAACAGAGACAGAAAGAATCTGCTCACAGGGTGCTGGAGACTCAATGGAGGAGATATGTGGCACACCCAAAGGGCCCTGCATGCTGCTGTGTGGGATCAGGATAATGCAAGATCTGCCCTACCCACAGTGCCTACCTCCACAGCCTCTGGACACCCAGCCATGGCCAACCACACTGCTGGATTCAGATGAGTGATCTTCTCAGATGACTGCTGACACAGTCAGTTCTGTAATATTTATGTGCCTCCAGGTGACATGTCTGCACCATTGCCAGACATTCCCAAGGTGATGCGCTCAGCACTCAAAGTCATTAGAGCCCGAGATGACATGAGAGGCCTGGAAGATGGCGGGATGAGGGAAGCTACCCAGAAAATGGGAGACAGTGGGCAAGGTGTCTATTTCTACTTCTTGGGTACCAACAGGGCACCAGGCCTCTACAGAGTCAGGCAGGGCACAGGACACCGGTACTTTACTGACACAGAAAAGATAGTGAACAAATCCAGACAGGACTGAGGGGTCCAGATGGGCCAAGTGGGACATGAGTGGACCCCAGTCTTCAGCCCACTTCCAGAGGCTCAATGGGACCTCAGCCCTAGCATTCGATCAAAGTCAGGCTTAAAGAAATTCTCGCCACCCGTCCCTGCCCAGGAACCATGGATCAGCTGGTTCTGAGATGCCTGGTCATGGGCCCTGGAATGGACTGCTCAGCAAACACTGGCCCACACCCCACCAACACAGCCTCTCTGCAGTCTTTGGGTACAGCCATAGAGTGAGAACCACCGTTTACCATCATTTAAGGCAAAACAAGGAACAATGTCTGCCATGGCTCAGCTGACCAGTGGACAGATAGGAACTGGGACTCAGGACTGCCACACTGAGTGTGCAGAGAGGGCGCTTGTCACAAGCTACTGCCATGAAAGTCCCTTATCTGTCTCTGTGTGCTTTATTCTCATCAACCCCCACAGCCCTAGCAATGGCATGAAAAACTAAAGAGCCATTTGCAGAGATGCATTGCCAGGAAAGGGGGGAAACCAAGCCCATAACCAGGGCAGCCAATTCCTTCTGGTCTCTGTATCTAGCTATTACAGCTGTGACATTTGACTCTGGGACCTAGGACAAACCAGGGTGGCTGGTCATTCAGATGTGAAACAATTCCCACACTCTACCTGGCGTGAGGTGCCACCTTGCCTGACCTTGCATGGAGGTCAAGGGCTCAGCCAAAAATGAAGAAAAAAAAAACTGCCTTGTTTAGGAAGGCTTGCGATATCTTCACCTCTCCCCAGAAAGCCACCTCTTCCTTAACAGAGTGGGAGGGACATCACTCGCTCTCCTGGATGGTAGATATTCCCAGCTCAGGGCTACTGTGGAGACAGGCAGACACAGAGCCCCAACAACAACAATAACAATAGCCAGGCACAAGTACATTTTGGAAGAAACCGTGCAAAACTTGGCCTTCCAGAAACATCGTTCTAGAGAGGAAAAAAAAAGCCAAAAGTTTTTCTACCATCTCAAGAGTCTGTCCCAAAATATTTAGGTTTCTGTATTGGTCTTTAAGAATATGATTCCTTCCTTGTAGATCAATCACGCTTCAGTGGGTGGCTCCATGTCCATGAGTATATACACTTGTATATACACTTGGTGAGTTACTTTAAAATATAATAATAATAATAATAATAATAATAATAATAATAAGGCATGAAGTTGGTGGAGTGGATCGAGGATTTAGGGGAAAAGTGGGGTGAATATAATCAAAATATAATGTATATACATATTAAATTCTCAAAGATAATATTTTTAATAAAATGTAATAAAACACTGGGCTGGAGAGACACCTCAGTGGTTGGGAATGTATACTGCTCTTCCAGAGGACCCAGGTTCATTCCTGGTACCCATGATTGGCAGCTGTCTGTAACTCCAGCTCCAGGGGACCAGAGGTGTCAGCGGCCATCTGGCTCACACACAGTACAGAAATGTGCTGGCAAAACACTCATACACATAAGGCTATTTTAGATTCAAAATATTTTTGAAAATAAATTAATCCTATACCAGGGCTAGGGACCTGGCTCAGTGGCAGGGCACTCACTTAGCATGAATGAGGCCCAGCAAAGAAAAAAAAAAAAAAAAGGTAAAATTGCACACTAAGTCTTGCTTGTCACTAAGAACTCAAGAAGCTGGGTGCAGATGCTAAAGGTGACCCTTTGTAATCACCTCAGTGGCAGCCTAGACCATAGCATTCATAGCTGTCACTGCAAAGATCCATGTCACCCGCCATGGCTGTACCAGTGTTTCTCTTTACAATTGTGGTTAATCTGAAAGCATCCATTGGTACACGTGGCTCTTCTGAATAAGTGGACTGTGAAAACATCTCCAGGCAGAGTTACTGCTGTCCCCTCCTCTACTCTGCCATTACAAAAGCCAGCCAAGCATTTATTCTCCAACACGGACACCTGAGGAGAGGGCTGGGGCAGTGGCCATCCAGGCCACCATGCACCTTTCTGATAGGTCCTGCCCTCAACCCCTTCCCAGCCTTGCCCTGAACAAGCAAGTACCAGGGCCAGGCTGAGAGAGCTAGAGCCTGCCTCAGCCCAGCGCCACAGAGGCCACAGGGTGGGCATCTTACCCCATGATGTTCCAAGGCTGGGTGAACCCCATTCAGCTCACCCTGCAGGCCCCCTTGCAAACACCAGAGGAAAAAAGGATCTTACAGCCTCAGAGGAGGGCCTGGAGGCCAGCAGGACATGGGCAGTAAGGGAAATGGAGGCTGTGTGCCTCCCCTGCTTGTGGGCCCTCCTGTCGGGACAGACTTTGCTTTCTGTTTATTACTACTGGAAGGAAGGAGAAGCCAGGGTCTGAACTCAGCTGTTCCAGACGCTCCTTGCCTCAACTCCAAAGTGGTAAGGACAAAGATTGCCCAGGGCTGTTTTAATGGTGTCACAGGATCCTGCCTGCCTAAGGCTCTGACCAGCCTCAGGCACCTCACTGTAATTCAGCAAGGAGACCAGGGTTTTAACCGTCTCACAGGAGGGGCAGGTCCATGAGCCTCTGCTGGACCCAGCCCCCACGCTGGGATGTGATGGTAGCTGCGGATGCCACTTCTCGCTACTTTGCCCTTCTCGTCTATGGTCCCTTTCCTCACACCCTATCTCCTCCCTCTGATCCTCCCATGGCTCCAGGTTATCCCAGGCCACTCATCCATGGCATCCGTATAGCCATGGGGCCATGGCAGGGCTGAGGAAGAGATGCTGTTGGCAGCTTCCAAAGACCCAAGGAGAGGAAGCCTCCCAGCATGGCTACCAGACCAGAGCAGTGGCCAACCCAGGGCCAGCAGTGTGTAGAATAGACACTGTGGGTGAGGGGCCTACCCTCTGCAGAAACTGAGAGCTGGCCCTGTGCATGTGTGCCCAGACCCCTGCCACCCGCTTGAGGATGACACAGGATGAAGCTGGACACTGTTCCTCTTCACAGTGACCTGCCATCCCATGGAGGACAGCCCTAGCGTGCACATCCACAAGACCCTGTGGGACACAGAGCATGGATATGGCAGGCCAGGGCTCAGGAGGAAGAGCCATGCTACACTCTGCTGGGAGTCCCAGCACCCTGAGTAAGTCTCAAAACTACAAAGGAGCCCTCTTTATTTTTCCCCTCAGCCAGCTCTGGGGGCTGAATATGCAAGGAGCAGCTTGAGTTTCAGTGACTTCAACCATCCTGGTGCTTACAGGAGGTAAACTGAGGCAGTCAACAGCAAAAGCAGTAAAGCCAAACAGCCTAGCTCTAAGGCACAAAGTCCACAATCCAAACCCAGTCCAACAAGGTCTAGAAGTCAGTGGGACACCTCTAACAGACTGCAGAGCCCATCATGGGGTTGGTGGCTTCATAAGAAAAGCCAGGGAGCTCTGAACAGTCAGGTGCCCACTCCATGTCATCCTGTGATGTCCTTCACTGTGTCACCAAATGCCAGTGCCATGCTCATAAACGCCAGCATCCAGAGCTTCAAGCCAAATAACCTTCTCTTCTTTATAAACCAGGGTTTATAAACAGGATTCCCAGGGAGTGTCCCTAACCCAGCTGACAGGCTTACAGATGACTAGAGCCTCAGGCAGATCTGAGGCCAAGGGCCCAAGGAGCAGGCACTGGCCTAACCCCTATATTTGAGACTCAGCCTCCAGCCCATCCAGTGATCAAGGCAGCAGCACACCCAGGCCCCACCAGGCACAATGCTCCCAGCTCTATGGCCAGCCCAGCCACTCAATGGACAGTGCGTGCGGCCCTTAGTGTCTTTGACACATTCTAAATGGCTAAGCAGCAGTCCCTTGGTCTCTGTCTCCCTTCTCTGCCTGCTACGGGCTCAGGGCCCTGGGGAATGTGGGAGAGCCTTGGGGAGGAAGGGACTGGTGGGAAGGCGGGTCCAGGGCTTAGTCTGGGGTCTGTGTGGTATCTGTCCCTTCCTGGCCTCCATCTGTCGCCTCTCCTGTCCCCTTCCATCTTTCTCCCCTCTCCTGGTCACTCCCTGTCACTTCCAATTTCCATCCCTGCCAACTTCCCTATCAGATCCCAGAGTCAATGGCACTAAACTTCTTGTATTATCCACCCAAACCTTTCCATTGGAGATCAAATACTGAATGGAGGGTTGACTCTTCTTGGTGAGAAGACAGGACCCCAAGCCCTGTCCCTTGGGCAGCTCTTGCCCCAAAGGTCAGAAGACAGGGTCCCTTGTCATAACTCCTAAGAACCACCATGCCCAGGCAGAGTCAGCATGCCTGGCCACGCCCTCACAGCTGACCACACCCTCCTTTCTGGCCATGCCCTCATGCCCAACCAAGTCTCGCCACTGATTTTTTGGCTGTACCATACTCCCTGGGAAGGAAACATCAGGATACAAAAAAATACCCTTGCTCCCTCTAGCAGTTCTTCTATAGATCTAATCTAATTCTTGCTGTTGCTAGAAACCCCCTTTTGAACACCTAGGAAGTTCTCACTATCTTCAGCAAATCAGTCTCTCACTCTTGCTCACCAGCTCCTTGTTTATAAGAACACAAGAACAATAAAACACACGTTAAAAAACATTAAGACAAAAACAGACTGAGCTGACTCCACAAACTTGGCTCCAGATCCCACGTACTCCCATGACCCAAACACCAGGCACTCCACTGGGGGTGGGGGTGGGAGGTCCCCAAGTACTACAAGAACCTGGGGATTCATTTTGATCTTGTGCCAATTTGCATAGCATTACCCTAGAAGCTGAGTGCCTGGATTTCGTTTTTTTTTTTTTTTTCAAATTCCCACCCGTTTTTGTGTCATAAATAAGATGAGAGACAGAAAACTAATACAGCCCAGTGATGTTTTATTCATGGTGTGTCGAGAGCTGTGACGGATTTACAACAGCTAATGCATGCAAACAAAGTTTGGGCACTAACGTGAAAATTAAGGGTGGGGGAGGCAGGGGTACATGGGGTACACAGGAAGGATATGAGATGCTCTGGGGTGTCCAGGAGCCCAGAGAAGTCTCTTCTCTGTTGGGCTGAGTGGCGAAGAGGCTCATACTGGTCAGCAAGGTGTGTGAGCAGGGCCGGACTGCTGGCTGCCAGTGTGTACACTTGGCTTTTCCATATGGGGCCTTCGCGCTCTCAAGCTGGGTACTTAGGTCCTGGGTCAGCTGGTGTGTCTGCCCCCTGCTGGCCTGAATCTCTACTGCACACCTTGGCAAGGGAGCCAGACCACCCTGCTCTGTGGGGCTTCATTCTGCTTTATCTCATACTAGTCCCAAAGTATCCCTATGGATATGGAGCTATAGTGAGGACTAAGTGATGAGTCCCAGGGCAGAACCCCATAGGTATGGGGGAGTCCAAAAGATGCACATGGACTGTTCCAGGGGCCAGAAAACAGGGGTGTAACGGGAGAGGAGCACCAGTGACCCCTCACAACAGCCCCTGTAAGAGCAAAACCCCAGGGCCAGGCTTCTGCAAGGTATTCAGGGGCTGAGGGTGTAGCTCAGTGGTAGGGCACTTGCTGAACATGCATGGGGCCCTGGGTTCCATCCTCAGCAAGATAAAAAACAATATAGCAGAGACACTGGCTGAGCTCTGGGTCTCTGGGCTGTGGTAGACACCCCTCAAGGCTGGTGCTGAGGCAGGTCCAGAGGGGGTCCTAGGCCCTGGAGTAACACAGCTGTGAGTTCATGTGCCCCACTGCCTGGCACATCTGGATCAAGTATATAATGTCCATCAGCCACCATACGGGTATGTTTACCCCTCTGGCCAGGAGATTCCCTGAGCGGTCTCTCATTCCACTTCCCCCTTAGCCCTGAGGTGGCCTCCGTGTCCCCACCTCCTGGGTTCCACACTTCCTCCTCGGACAGTTGGACTGGTCCCTGGTGTCCAAACTTCTCCCAGGTCAGACTGTGCAGAAAAGGTGGCTGCTGCCATGTCACATAGACTCCTAAGCCACACCTGAGCCCCTCAACCTGAGCTCCCCATGAAGCCATGAGCCCCTGAGTCTGCTGCACCTGCCATCCCAGGAGGAGCCTATGTCCTAGTGACCCGAGGGACAGTCATCAAGGAGATCCTTCCAGGAATGTTCATGTGGCCACACAGCCGGGCAACCTGTTAGGCCATGACTGGCGTGGGAGCTATGGGGTGGAGTGGACTCGTGGGGAAGCAATGGTGAAGCCCAGAACAGAGCGGCAGAGATCCAGAAGCATGAGATGGAATGTGTCTCTAGGAGAGACAGCAGCAGAAATGCAAGGTGGCCGTGGGAAGGAGCCAGCCTATTCCAAGGCCAACAGAGGGTAGAAAGGTGGGTGGGTGTACGGATTTTGAAAGCGGAAAAAGCATGGAGCCAGCAAGATAGCTCAGAGAATACAGTGCTGGCCATGCGTGCCTGTTGACCCGAGTTCAAACTCTGGGACCCCGTAAAGTAAGAAGAGAACTGGGTACACAAAACTGTCATCTGACCTTCCCAGGTCCATGGTAGCACGTGTGCCCCTCCCCAGTAATATAGTAAAATGGAAAAAGGAGAAGGAGGAAGTGACTAGAAAGATAGAGCAGCAGTTGGTTAAAAGTGCTTACTGCTCTTCCAAAGGATGCAAGTTCGATTCCCAGCACTCATGCCAAACATCTCATCCTTAACTCCAGCTCTAGGGCATCTTCTGGCCTCCATGGGCACCCACATCCATGATACATACCCACACTGCTCCATGGGCACCCACATCCAGGCCGCCACGTGTGATGGGATTAAAGGTGTGAGTTACCACTCTCCGACCCTCGTGGCTTGGTTGTGGGTGATTCTGTTCTCTGAAAATCCAGGCTGGTTTTTATTAAATATAAAATATATATAAACACAGAGAGAAACCTATGCATACTTATAACTGAAAAATCTTAAAAATTAAATCTTTAAAATACAGCAAAAGAAAAGGGCTTGCTCCTGACTGGTACCTGTCCTCACACCAAGCTGGTCCATCTCTCAGCAGCATTACATAAATCTAGCAACTCAAGGACATCCACAGCACAGCCCTGTCTCCATCACCCTTGCCTGTCCCATGGGCAGGAGGCAGAGACCTCAAGACTCACATGGGAACAGCCTTGCCTGATACCCCACCACCCCATCCCAGCAGAGCACACCCTCATGCCTCAGGCCTGCTGTCCCCAATCGTGTGTGTGTGTGTGTGTGTGTGTGTGTGTGTGTGTGTGTGTTTTAATTAAGATGCAACAGTCACCCCACAGCCAGCCCCCCTCCAGCGATCGCTGCGAATGAACTCCAGACAACTGGATTAGGCTCTGAAGGTGGCCATGCAGATAATGAACAGGAGGATGCGGTGTTGACACAGGCCCTGGTGAGCCACATTATTATTTAACAGGCCTCGATTCTGTGTCTGCTGGGATCAAGGAGCTGAACAAGCAATCGGTGATCATCGTAAAACCCAGAGGCAATGGTGGCAGAGGCCCAGCCAAGTGGGCTAGGGAAACAGTCCTCAGTTCAATGGCCCCTTTCCCAGACCTACCCACAGCACTCAGCCACCTGGTGTCGTGCAAGCCTCCAGCTCTCAGGACATGAGTCTGACACCTACTGTTTTCCACCCAGCCAAGACCCTGATCTCCTCTTCTGTCACATGTCAAATGCTACCTTCCCAGCAAGCCCAGCCCTGATCCCAGCTCCCAGCTCCTGTGTCCCCTCTAGGTAGGGCCGGCACTGCTCCTGCCTCCCTGAGTTCCAACTATACCAGTACCTCACCATGCCAAGTAACACCATAGCCCTTGGCCTCTCTCCACAGTGGACTCCGAACTCCTGAAGAGCAGAGGCAAGGTCTCACTCATCTTGGTTCCCTAAGTGCCTAAGGACTTGGAGAATGGTGGCATTCACTGCACCCAATCCCTGCCCACTAGGACTATCCACTAACTGGTACCTGCTGTCACCACCAGTGAACCAGAAATGGTGACCAAGGCATATCCCTGACCTGGGAGATGCAATACTGAAAGATGCAGGCTCATAATGGGGTCCCTCAGAGTGGCATCCCAGAGGAGACACCCTTTTTGTGGAGACAGGCAGCCTTGGAATTAAGACCCATAAGGCCTGGGCTCATACCCGTACTCTGCCTCTTTCTGGCTGTGTAACCTCAGGCAAATTACCTCTCTGTGCCCATTTCCCCAGACACAGGTCCAGGAAAGCCCATTGTCTCTTCATGGGCATGGAGACGGCCATGTTGTCTTCACCTGGCACCCAGCCATGAGAATGGCACAATCAGGTCTTCTAGCTTGGGACACTCACTCACTAGCTGGCTCTAACTTTCCAGAATGCTCAGTCCCCATGGTCCTCCTCAACCCTGGGGTAAGTTGCACGAGGCAGGTGTTACAGAGAGCTCTCTTGGAACCCAGGACCATGCTGGAACATGGAAGACCCTTCAGGTGCTGACCCCAGGCTCAGCACAACCACAGACAAAAATGTCCGGATACTCTGGAGGCTCCCCCAGGACTGGCTCGTCTCACCAGGGACCCAGAGGCAAGCCTGGCGCCAGCTAGCCCAGGACTGAGTCTGCAGTCATTAGGAGCAGCCAGATGGAGCCAGCCAGCTCTAGCATGCAGAGCCACACCAGGCAGTTCCCTCCATTCAGATAGGAGGCCTGCTCTATTAAATATACATGGTGTGATCTTGTAACTGAGCTACTACTGTGGCATATGTGTAGGGGGAAGGGGAGACGCGCTGCCACCCACCTTCCCAGCTGTCCAGGAATGCTCACTCTCTGGCTTTCCAGCCCCTCTGCTGGGACTCCCTGGCCAGTGGCCCTGGACTCCCTGCCAGGTGGATAGAGTAGGTGAAAGGCCGTACTGATCTTGCCTTAAGAGAAGCCAGTCCAGCACTAATCTTAAATCACCACAGCCTCACAGGAGCCAGGAGGTCTCTGGAATGCTGAGACAATGGGCTAGAGTCAGACAACACTGTGGCCTTTGAGGGGCAGAATATAGTGAGAAGAAGCCACATAGGCACTACAAACATCCTCTGTGCCCAGCTCATACTCCTGGGATGGGAGGAGGTGCCGTTTCTTCCCATGAAGGGAGAGGAAGGCAAGTCCGCACCACAGACGGAGGCTGACAAGGCCCACACCACTGACATCTAAGTCTGTGTGAGCAGTTTGAACCCTGAGGCCTCATACAGCCAAAAGTTGGAGAGCTAAGCAAATAAGGATAATAGCTCTCAAAGGATGTTTCAATGACCCCAAGGTCATAAAGCACAGCATAGATAAAGCCAGCACCCTATCCCAGCCCTGTTCATAAGCTATTTTCCCTCCAGGGGTACAGGATACCCTACCAACAGAGGCTGGGACAGAGCTGGGGCTGCTGCATTAGACAGTCCTGCCAGCTCTCTCGTCCAAGGAGCCTCCTCCAATGCTCACGTTTACAAAATAGCCGGGGAGTCTGGGGACACCGCCAACTTCCAACCTCCTCAGCTATAAGTCTGACGCCCAACTCCATCCTCTGCTCCCCTGAAAGAGGACTCCCTTCCTGAAAGAGACATCTGTGGAAACAGCTCTCTGGGACCACAGGACCTGGTGTGCCAGCTGACCACACCCACCTTCCTTTCACAAAGTACAAGAGGTGAGAAAGCCCTGAGGGGAATGATGGAGGGCTCTAAGCAGGGAAGCCTTCCAGGGACCATGGGGCAGGGGCAGGAAGATCTGGGGTTATAGCCACCAGGTCCCCTCCCCCACTCTTGAGGAAAATAAATCAGGCTGTGGTCTCACTGGCCACACCTCCCTGACCTCTGGTCTGGCCCAACAGTGCCAGAGAGGTCACAGGTCCTCAGTGTCATGCTCAAGTAGCTTCTGAATGAGACAGACCCCATGGGAGCAGCCAAGAAGCTCCCAGGTAGATCCTGGGGGACACGATCAGTCAGTCTAGCATAATTGATGAATCCCAGGATAGGAGAGACTCTGTCTCGAAGATAAAGGTGAACAGTATCCAAGGTTGTATACACACACACACACACACACACACACACAGAGGTGACTCACAACTTGCCCTGTGGCTAAGGAGATGACCAACTCCCCCCACGTCCACCACATCCTTCCCTGCTGGTGTGGGCTGGCATAGCAGCCCCCTCAACATGGCCCACTCAGTGTTACTTCAGGCAATCACTTGACTGAGCCAGTGTCCAGATAGCTGGTCAAACATGACTCTGGGTGTGTCTGTGAGGGTGTTTCGGCATAAGAGGAAGAACTGACCTGTAGGCAGAGTCACATAAATGGCCTCCTCAAGTGTGGGCCTCACCTAGTCCAGTGACCATCATAGAGAAAAGAGAATTGCTCTCTGCCTCAGCAGCTAAGACAGATGGAAGGTATTCCCACCTTCAGAACCAGGCAGAAACCTCAGAGCTTTTAGGTCCTCAGAATTCCAGCTTCAAACAGGCATTTGACCTAGTGACTCTCTGGTTCTCAGACCTGTATGTCAGACTAAATTACATCCTGGCTCTCCTCGGTCTCTGGCTCCTGAGACTGCCTCCTCACCTAGATCACCTACAGACCTCTTGGTTCTGCCTCCTACAGAAAGCCACAGGACCCCAAGAAAGACATATGTCACCCTCATTCATAGACCAGAAGCCAGTGTCCCCACGGGGCCAGCATGAAGGTGTCCACTGACCAAGTGAAGACTGGCCACAGACTCTGTGCAGGCTCAGATGCTCGCTCACCTCTAGCCTTTAGCAAAAGCAGGGACATAGAAAAGGAGACTAGCAGATCATCTCTCCCAGGACTTTACACACACACACACACACACACACACACACCAAAAAAAAAAAAAAAAAAAGTGCGTGCACGCACTCACGCATGCACACATGCACACGCACCTAGAGATCACCCACAGCACCCACACCTCAGTTTCCCCACTTATCCAGTGAGGACTGAGCCCTCCAGGACCCTGCCCTATCCACACACAAGTTAACAGCAGCAAGCTCTGGCTAGTCCCTGAACTATCGAGTATCAAATTAGAGGTGTCCAAGACAGAGAACCTAGCAGAGACAGGAAAACAGACCCACACAAGAGTCCATGCCTGAGGAGACTGCCTGTCTGGGAACCTTTGCTAGGCTCCCCTCTGGGTCTGGCGCCATATCTGAGAAGATCAATAGTTCAAACAAATCTACAATGGCAAATGTCACCAAAATACCATTTGGGAAGCCACCACAAAGCTCATATCAGGCACTAAGGATGGAGCATAGGTTGTGGCAAAGTGAGGCAGGCAAGTCTGACATAGCTTACGACGCCAGGTCCTCATCCCAGCAGAGACACACCTGGATTAGCCTTCCATCTATACCTCTGCTCAAAGACCACAGGCCACAAGATGGCTACGTCTCTGTCCCACAGGGACTCCGTGGTCACAATGTACCTACCTGAGTCTGCAGAGTGGCAGCGTCCAGCACAGTGACCCGTGGCCCACAGCTGGCCCATGCAGCATCTTCCAGGCTCAGTAGTGTGCGAATGGGCCCTGGGCCCACAGTCAAGCACATGGGAGGACTCTCCAGGTCCCAGGGGATTCCACCTATGGGAAAGAAGAGCACAGGTCAGGGGTAGAAACCCTGCAGGGGGAAGCCAGCTACCTCCGTATACCCTCCCCCACCATGACCCTTCACCCCTACTTCCCCAGGGTGACTGACATTAAACTTCATTGCCCTGGGGACCACACTGGACTTTCCTCCCTCCCTCATTCATTCACACACACACACACACACACACACACACACACACACACTCAGAAAGCACCTACTACCAGCTGGGCCATGAACTGGGTGCTGAGAAGAGCAGAGGCAGAGCTGATAGGCCCTGCCCTCTGGGAAACCACACTGGGTAGAGACAGAAGCTGCCAGTCCAGTTATGAGCTCATGTGCCAAGCACCAAGGAACAGATACACATGGAGTGAACAGATAACCAGGACTTCTGGGAGAGGCCACCTCCACATTAGTACATTCTAGGAGGCAGCAGAACCCCAGAGCATAGAAATGGAGAACCCCAGGTTTTATGGGGAAGCCACCAAACTCCTCACCCTGTCTCCTGGCCACATGTGGTCAGTGTGTCCCCCACCATCAGCCTCCCCCTGAACCCTGCTTCATATTCCTAGCCCAGCAAATAAATTAAGAACTAGGAACCCCCTCCTCATACATACTACCAACTCCTTCCAGCTCAGAGCATGACCACATACACAGAAAGCAGGCCAGACCAGAGCACTCCATGGCTCTGAACTCCCATGTCCATTTGGGCAGGGACTTGACATCTCTGAGACTCAGTTTCCTAATCTCTGAAATGGATGTAGTGACAATGCGCATGCGCGCGCGCACACAGACACACACACACACACACACACACACACACACACACACTCCTCAGATGCTGCAAGGAGTCAAGGAACTGTGTGCTGACCCAACACAGCATGAAAGTGTTTACTGCTAGAAAGTGCCAGTGTCTGCGTCTGCATGCCAGTCACTCTGTTCATGAATGAATTCTTTACCTTCCACAAGCCTGTGTGGCAGGTACTGTCATTAGCTCTGACTTATAGCTAACATGCTGCAAGTTCAATTACCCAAGTCACATAGCTGCACAATCATCTCTGCTCACTGGCTCCCAATAGTCTACAGGAGCCAATGCTGGCACCATTTAATTAAAGGTGACAACAGAGGCCCAGAGTAGAGAACCTGGGCGATTCCCCCAAGGAGTGTGGAGCCAAGTAAGCAGCACTTAAACCTAGAGCTGGGTCTGGCCTAACTGCCTCCAAGCCCTACTACCAGTTTCGTGCTGGGACTGGTGTCTGGGAGGGGTAGGTAGGTGACCAGAAGGAAGCCAGACCTCCATAGGAATGTGACCCTGGACCCAGGGAAATGCAAGGCTTTTGAGCGCCCTCTAGTGGTAGGAGGTGAGCAGTGTCTGCGGCCAGATGCTGGAACCTCAGCCACTGTGGCTAAAATGTGGGTGGAGAAACACCTGGGGAAAGGAGCTAAAGATGCTGGGGTAGCATCTCAGAGGCTGGGAACTGGGGTTCACCTAAGGGCACAGCATCAAATGGCTGAGGAATTCTTGCACTTGCTGCCCAAGGACAGTGCATCACAGTCACTGAAATCCTGAGGATCATATGTACATTGACCATGCCACCTTCATAAGTTGCCATCCCAAAAGCCCTCCAAGGCAAAGAACTATGATCAAATTCAATATAAATTTATATCAGAGTAGAGAGTGGCCAGGAACCTCTATCAAAGCCCACCTGGACTTGCCAACCTTGCTGGGACTTGGATTTCTTGACAGACTCCGGACTCTAAGGTTCTTCCAGCCCCCATTTTACCAGCTTCACAGACTACAAAGGTAATTACAGAGGGTGGGCGGGACTCAAGGGGATTTCCCCTCTGCTCACCTCCCTCCCACCTCACTTCCCAACCCTTGGGTAGCTGTAAGTAAACATCATCCAGAACCCGCACCCGCCCCAGTGTGACAGCCCATTCATCTAAGCTGGCACTGACCGCGTAGCCGGTAGCCGGTCAGCAGGGACGAAGGCTTGTCTCAGCAAAGGCACCTTCAGGGTACCAGCATCCCTTGGCCCGCAGCATCAGGTGACACAGCCAGATCTGGCACAGATATGTGCCGGGAGACAGAGAGTGAAGGTCACTGGGACTGAAAGGGGCCTACCCTGGGAGGTTCCATTGTAGACCCTGGGGAAATCTGCACATGTGACCTTCACAAGCAGCCTGTGAAGAAGGGCTATCTGCATTCCCATTTCACAGGTAAGGAGACTGACACTTTGCTAGACGCATCTTATCCTACACCAGCTCCAGGTTATAGCTGTGAAGCCTGAGCAGTTCACATCTCAGACACTCCTGGCCACCAAAGACACCCTGAAGAGGTTCTGGAAGGGTACCTTAAGGCTGGCCCAAGGGCAGCACAGAGAAAGACCTCTGCTCCTGAGCCAAGGGGACTCTGAGGCCTCTTCTAAACCATGTGGTGTTGTGGTTCTAAGAGTCTGGCTTCAGGCCAGAGATCACTTCTTTGGAGCACCACAGGGTGGCTGGGGGCCTGGGGAAGAGAAGACCTCTCAGAGGCCATGACAGCCACAGCCAAACCAGACAATCAGAAAATGAGATCCCAGAGAGAGTGTGATGTTAGGCACACCTGCTTTCCTGTCAAAGGGACCAGTGTCTGAATTCTGTAATGCTTCTTTCTACTTCCCAATGGGCTGAGACAAACTCAAGGTCCTCATGAGCATCTGTCTGCCCCCAGACTGCCCAGGGCCACCTACCCTCTTACCCTTAGCTAGCTCCGCAGCCTCCTCTCTGGGGCTCTCATGATGCCAAGCATACTCCTGCCTCTGGCCTTCACACACCCTGGTCCCTCTGCTCCAAACACTGTTCGCTCAACTGGCTGCTTCCCTGCCTGCCTCTTGGGATGGCACCCAGTCAACTCTACTAGGAAGTCAGGCTCTAACAGTGACCCCAATCTTACTTCAGGAGTCTCTAGCTTCCTGCTTGTTAATATGGCTATTCTGACCTCCCTCTGTAAACCTCACAAGGGTGGAAGACATGTCTGTCTTGTTGACCAAGCCACACGGTAAGTGTTCAACATACCAAGGGAGCAAATATTTACAGGGAATACCCCCAAAAAAATGAGGTGACAAGGTATAATACCCCCAGGGGTTCTCCAACCCTAGGCTGAAGGCCAATGGCTAAACACAAAACTCCATCGGGGACTAGACTGTGCTTCTCCAAAATCTACTCCACTGAAGCCCTAACCCTGCTCCAGTGCCTCAGAATGTAGTCTTTCCTGGAGACAGCATTCCTACAGATGTAATTAGCAGACCTGGGTTGGTGGGGCCCTAACTCAGAGTGATGGACATCCTTATAAAAGGGGAGATTGGGACACAATAGGGTATGAACAGGGAGACATCCTCATGAGGACCTGAGTGATGCCACCACAAGTTAAAATGTCACTGAGAGCTGGAGAAGCCTAGGATGGACGCTTCCCAAGAGTCTTGACCTTGAACTCCTGCTGTATGAGCCACTTAAGCATCCATACAAGTAGCCAGTTCTGGATGAAGCTGGATCCATGGTGTCTAAGGCACACAGGAGGGTGGGTGGTCCCTTCAGACTCCTTGTATACGCCAGCACATCTGAGCCAGGATTTACATTCACACGCACGCTTTGCTTCATCTGATGGTAAGAGGGATTTTTCCCTTCTTCCCCCTTTAATTAAAAACTATAAATGCCTTATCAAAAGCTAATTAAAAATACCAACATAGTGCCAAGTAGGAAAAAGAACCTCATTGCAAATATCCATTTATATCCCTGCAACAGGCTGCAAGGATGACGAAGCCATCAGATCAGAGCTGAGCTGGGGGGGGGGCACTGCTGTAGAGCCTAGGGGCTGCCTCACTTGCTACTGGGTCCTCGCTATCAACGGGCTGAACAAGCCTGGGGCTCAGGGGCCGTGCACAGCACTCACATGACTGTAAACAAGGAGTGCTTTCCCCCCACGCACCACCCACCCCCTCAAGCTCAGCATCCCGGTACCCAGAACAGAGGTAAACAGAGGGTAGCAGGGAGGCTTAAGATAAGGAGGACACATAACATCCTTGACACTGTCTCTGCAGTGTTGGAGTGTGGTGCACACAGCTGCACCATAGTACTGCCAGCTTCCCATTTCAGGCTCAGTGACATGGCCAGCGACAGATCTGTCAGTGACAGCCCAAAGGTACCTCCCCTTCTCTGCACCCGTCCTGGCCCATGCCCAGTCTACACTGAATTGTTTTGTTCACCAGAACCAAGAGGGGTGGCCACCACCTCATTCTCACTTTATGAAAGAGCCCAAGGCACAAAGAAAGAACCACTCACTGAGGACAGGGCTATAACAGGGGACACAGCTGTCACAAGGCAAAGCCTGAACAAGAAGCCAGGTCTTTCCAAGACCACCTTCAATCTCTCAGCCCACAGAGCACTCTCCCCCAGAGCTGGCAGAGAAGTAAATGCTCTATTTCTACAGGGATTCACATGTGAGAACCAGGGGTTAGACCCCAGGAAGATCAGGTCTCTGAACCCTGCCAGCCTGAGGCTAGCCAGTTCTGACACTGTCTCATTGTCCTCCCTCAGTCAATCTCTCAATAAAGGGTCCAGGCCCAACTTGGTGCCCAGATGTCCCCCAAGCCCACTCATACACCAGTCCTCACCACTGGTCCGGGGATAGGCAGCGAGGGTCCCGTCCTGTAGGCCAGCAAGCAGGTAGAAGGGACTGTGCCGCAGGCAGAGCACGGGCTGCAGGCCTGGGCTCTTGCAGGTTGCCAGGCACTGGGTACCAGTGTCCACACTACCATAGAGCAGGATGCTAAAGGGAGAGATGATAACACAGTGACTCATGGGCACCTACCTGTGCATGGGGCTCACTTGCCCAGCCTTGTACCTCCTATGGGAACCCTGGCTCCTGTCCCATGTCAGGACTCCTGCTCCAGAATACAGTGAGAAAAGCAGTGCCACTCAGAACCGAGTTTAAATCCAACCACCAACTCCTCACTGCTGACCTGGAGTGCTGACTTTATCTCTCTTCCTAAAACGATCCATGGATCCCACTTGAGGGCCACCAGGGAACAAAGCATCGCAACCCTCCTGGGCCTGCTTGGCAAGCATGCACAGAGCAATGAGAAGCCAAAAACAGAGGCCAGGAGGCACTAGATGGCATTTATAGGGTATGCCTGAGGGCAAGACCTTAGAGGCCAGAGGTGATCAGTAGTTCCCAAGGAAGGGATGAAATGGATATATGCTTCTTTGGGAGTAATGAGAATGTTCTGGAACTAGACAGTGATTGTCAGCACCACCGAATTGTGCTCCTTAAAATGGCTCAAACAATGATTTGTTCCATTCATTTTTTTGAATCAGGCTTTCAGTGTGATCCAGGCTGGCCTCGATCCTGCTACGTAACTGAGGATAAACTTAAACTTCTGATCCTCTTGCTGCCTACCACCTCTCAAGTGCTGGGATCACAGACCTGAATCACCGTGCCCAGTTTGAGGTTCTAGGGACAGAACGTAGACTTTGTGTACGCTATGCAAGTGTTCTACCCACCAAACCACACTTCCAGCCCCCCTAAAATGGTGGCTTTTGTATTACCTAAAATTTATCTTGGCTCAGTGTGTTTACTCCAGGCATTAGGTTATAGTTCCAGCTTAGACTGTGGGGAGGTGAGCATGGCTCCCTCCACCCCAACTTCTAGGAACCCCAGTTTCAGCCCCTCCCTGTATGGGAAATGAAAATGGAGATCACAGAGCCTCAAGTCACTGTGAGAGATCCCACTCAGCATGTGTGAGGCACACAGTAGATACTCCAAAGACACACACTGTCCTTCTACAGAACATAGTGAAGAGCAGAGATGCAGGGGATCCACCCTCCTGAACTCACACAGCTCCATATGGGGGGAGGGGCGCTATGCCTCACTGACCTCAGGAACCTGAGACTTAGCAACTTCATGGCAAGAGTGCAGGACTCCAAAGCTTCACCACAGACAAGAACCTGGCTTGACATGGTGTCTAAGGATGCACAATCAGGAAGCCGTGCCAGAGGTTAGGGGCTGTTCACTATGACACTAGCCCTAGTCCCTCCTGACACTCATACTCCACATTGGCTGGCTCCAGGTCCCTTTTGTCTTGGTGACACCAAGCTGGGGCAGAGTGGTGGGGTTAGTGACCCACAGAGCTGGAGGGACTACATGCAGCCATCTGCCTGGCACTACAAGCCACCCTACCCATCCTCTTGGTCCTCACCTGCCATCCTGTAAGCCGAGGCAGACGGTGGGGTGCACTGCAGCAGAGGGATCGGCAGCCACTTGGCTCTCCTGCACACCCTCAGCCTCTTCCTCCGGATCTGGAATGTACTCTATGCAGAGCACAGGGGCTGCCACGGGGAAGGATTTCACAGTGCGTGGTGAAGGCCGGTTCAGGGAGAAGATCTCCACCTGGCCACCAGCACCCTCCTGCCCACCTCCAACCTAGAAGCAGAGGCCAGAGAGGCTGTCAGGCTGGTGAACAGAACATACCCTACCGGGGATCACATCCTGACACAGACACATGGAAAAACACACAGATAGACACAGACACACATACACACACACACACAGGAACACACTGCCATTGGAGATAGTAATGGAGAAGAACTTCCTCTATCCAGCCCACACACAGCCTTCACTGACAAAGGTCACTTGCTCCCTACTACAAGGAAATAAACTAGTTTCAGGAGCCAAAGGAAATCAGGAAAGGGCTCAAATAGATGCAATGCCCAGGCAGCTTTCTGGTTTCCCCTCCATAGAGGCCTCCCAAGTAACGTTCAATGAGCCACTCTGTCTCCGTAAAATGACCCTGTCCTGTTCACTGTTATACTTTTGTGTCTAGCGCATGGTAGTCACACAGTGTGTATACCTGTCCAGTAAATGAATAAATGCATGACCACATACGTGAGTGGGCAACTGGATGGATTGCTGGTTAGGTTGGTGGGTGTGTGGGAGGGTGGGAGGTTAGACAGATGACTGGATGGGATGGATAGATGGATGAACAGAAGGATGGAATAATGGATAAATGATGAATAGATGGAATGATGGACAGATGGATGAATGGATGCACAAATGGATAGATGGATGGATAGATGAAATAATGGATGGATGATGGATAGATGGATGATGGATACACAAAGGGATGGATGGATGAGCAGATGAAGGATGAACAGGGTAAGTGGATGCATGCATGCATAGATGAATAGACTCACCAGGTGCTAGATGATAACTGGGAATCAGTGAAGAAAAAAAAAAAAACCTCAACATTTGTATGACAGTCTGAATGGTAAGCCATGGTTCTGCTTCACAAATACCCAGACATGGGAAGGAGCATTGCTAGAGGGTGGCCAGGGATGGAGAAACCAGAACCTTGGACATAGGATACAAACAGCACTCGAAGGAACATGAGAGCCCCTCATTGTAAAAAAGACAGGGCTTTTCTGAGAACTACAGAAGTAGAAAAGGTGGCTGGAAGCTCCCTGTGATATGTGATATGTGTAAGAGCCAGTGTTGACACCTAAGCCCTGAGTGAGGCCAAAGACCTGGGCCTCCTATGACCTGAGCATCTTCTGACCTGGACTTCCTGCAACCCAGGCCATTACCCTGATAAGGCTCCACCCCTACCCCCCAGTCCCATTAGGATTCTGTTTTAGACTCTAAAGCCATGCCACGCCCTGAGTCTGGAGCCCCATTTTAGAATTCCTACCACCCCAGCACTCCCTCTTGTTTCCTCCTGGAAGTGCTCTCTCTCTCTCTCTCTCTCTCTCTCTCTCTCTCTCTCTCTCTCTCTCTCTCTCTCCCCCCCCCCCATCTCCCTCCCTCCTTCCCTCTCTCTCTCTTCTTCCCATTCTCTGTCTTTTTCTTTTTATATTTTGTTATTATAATAATAAAGTCCTTCGCCATGAAAGCAGTCTAAGTGTCTCCTGCTGTGTCTCCTTCCACTGTCCCCACGTCCATGGGGCATGAGCCTCTCTATTCACAGACATCCACCAACTAACCGGGTAAACGCGTTATCATATCATGCCAGATCAAACATGACCCCGACACCCCTCGCACACACCCCTAAGCCCCAAGGTTCCTAGGAAACCTTCGATAGACAGGCAGGTTGCTTTCTCAGAGCCCTTCTTGAGAGTCATTTTCTCTGTCCCCATCCTGAGGACAGACCTGGGCAAAGGGACCACTTACCCAGAGGTAGCCCTGTGGAAGGGAAGTGCTGACAGCCGAGAAGCCCAGCAGCGGACAGTTGACAGGACTGTGGACCAGACCCCCAAGCTGTAGAGACAGAGATAGTACAGGCAGGTCAGTCAGTGAGGTGCCAAAATGCCAATACTTGTCAGACTTCTGAGCCTATCGCCCCCCCCCCCGAGAATCCCTGAGGATGGGGGCCAAGAAAGTGACACATGCCACATACATAGCTTCCTATGCTTCATATTTGACAATCACTCTTCCAGAACCTTCTGTCCAGAAAAGGCCTGACTGATGCTCTACATCTGCCCATAGTATCTGGAACCAGGCAGCTTCTAGATAAAGCCTGTTGATGACCACTAAGCTCCCCACCCTCATCCAAGCAGTTTATTTTATAGACAGAGAAGACAAAGTCCACAGAGGGCCAGGGCCAGCACTAGGTCACAGAGAAAGTGAGTGACAGGACCCCACTTGCTCCTGCACCCCAGTGACCTCCCACATGCCTCCAGAGAGCTGTAAAAAGGTCAAAATGAGGTGGGGGGCTCTGCAAAAGTCCCCCCTCTACAGAAGGGCCCACTGGGACTGAGGGAAACATGGAGCCTGGGACCTGACCGGCTGTCACTGAGGTGCTGGGTGCTCATACTGCCTCCTGCATCTATTGCTTCAAGCCCCTGCTAGGTGGTCTCTCAGAGCCTTGTTTCAGGCGCTGACCCAGACAGCCTGTCTCTCTGGACAGCACTGTAAGGGCAGTGGAGGCAGCTGGCAGATGCTGCCTCAAGAGCCATAGACACACTGGGATTTTGCCCAGGCGGGTGCTGCCCTCTGCTGGCAAAAAACCTGCCAGTCCTTCTCTGCTGGAACACGATTCCTAATGGTCACTGGCAAGAGAGCCAAGTTACTCCAGACACCCTCCTCATGTAGCAGTTAGCCAGACTGAAGCTCAGAGAGGGGACATGGCTGGCTTGAGGTCACATAGCATGTTAGGGACAGAGGCAGGGCTAGACACAGACTTCCCATTCCTGATTGGTGTTCTCTCTACTCTCACTAAATGAAGTTCTACGGGGAAGCACCAGGCCAGACAGCTTGGGACTATAGCGTTCCACTTCTTCCCAGCTGGGGATCCAGGGCCCACACACTGAGCAAGAAGTCTCTAGAATTCTGCCTCCATGGTTGGGCTGTCTGAAGGGCCCCAGCCTTTCTGCCAGGCTGCCATTGCTGTTCTCTCAGGGGAGAAGGTATCGTCACAGCCCAGACTTGGGCATCTCCATGGCAATTCCCAGAGACCCTGATGTCAGCTGATTGGCAGAAATTGGTCTGAGATGGTGGTAACAACTATATGTTACCTTTAGGGACCAGTGTCCTTAGCCAGGCAGTAGTGGCACACGCCTTTTATAGTAGCATTTGGTAGGCAGAACTCTGTGAGTTTGAGTCTAGCCTGGTCTACAAAGTGAATTCTAGGATAGCCAGGGCTACACAGAGAAACCCTGTCTTCGGGGGAAAAAAAAAAAAAAAGAGGGGGACTGGAGACCAGTGTCCAGACCCCAGTCTTGTTCCTGACAGGAAGCTGACTTCTGGAGCAGGACACCCAAGGAGGCGGGGTACTAGCTGATGAAAGGGTGCAGGCTTTGCATTCAGCCAGCCTGGCATCAACTTCCTGTATGTAACCTGACACTTCACTGGGATGGTCTTGAGGCCTGGAGAGGACAGCTAACCAGCCTGGAGCACAGGCCTGGGCACCTGGCAGCCAGCAGCCCTCTCAAAACCTAGACAGAATTCTCCAGCACTTTGCATGTACCACAGCTGAGCAACCACACAGTCTTCAGGGTTCCCAACTAATGTGCTTCAGATCAATCGGTTTGAGTGTGTCCCCCAAAGGCCCATGTGCTGGAAGCCTGGTCCCCAGGTGGCAGTGTTAGGGGGCTGAAAACTTAAGAGGTAGAACACAGAGAGGCACTAGACTAAGGATGCATTACCCCAGGAAGAGATTAATGTTCTCATGAGACCCCAGTTCCCCTGAGAATAGGCTGTTACCAGCCTGACCCTGACCTCCCAGGCCCCAAGTCTCACCAAACGAGGGTCTTCACACGTGATCACCCCCATCATAACGCCATTGCCCTGAGACCACACTGGTGAATGGATTGGGGCTGCCTGACTTCTAGATGTCAAGCTTTTAAAGTTGTGAGCCAAATAAACCTCTTTTCTTCATACAGGATCCAACTTCAAGTGTCTTATCATAGCCATAGAAAATGGACTAGGGGCTGGAGAGATGGCTCAGCACTGACTGCTCTTCCAGAGGACCAGGATTCAATTCCCAGCACCTACATGGCAACTCACAGCTGTCTGTAGTTCCAATTTCCAGTTCCAGGCAAACACCAAGGCAAATAAATAAAAAGTTTAAAATAATAATAATAATAATAATGAAAACAAACTATTAGCAGTTCTGGATAATGAAGCTGGTGTCCATCAGAACAGAGGCTGCTGGTCGGGAAACTGAGGACCAAGCTGCCTGGCTATAGAACACATACACATACACACCATGGGGCCAGGCTACAGCCCCAGGTACACAGGCATTTGAATCTCAAAGCATTTATTTCCAAGAGCCCGTGAGGTGGCTTGGCATGTAAAGGGGCTTGCCAAGTCCAGCAACCTGAGTTCAATGCCCTGAACTCCCATGGTGGAAGAATAAAACTGACAGATACAACCTGTCCCCTGACCTCCGCATGTGCACCACGGTAAGCCACCCACAAATAAATAATAAATATGTGTAATTTTTAAAAATTAAAGACCCTCAGAATGAACACAGCTGTGCCTAGGCAGACCTTGAGACCGACCTGGCTTGCAGCATACCCTCCCCTGACCTCCTGCTGCCCCTCCAGGGACAGGCCCCTACTTTGGAACAGAGCCAAGAGCCCAAGGGGATTCCTTCAGGCTTCCTAGGCAGTGGTCAAGCCTTTGGGAACTCCCAGAAGACCCAAAGGTCTCTTCCTGGGTGTAAAAAATGTCCTGAGAGGTTCACTTCTGTTCCTTGAGCCCCAAGTGCATTGCACACAGCTGTGTTGTAGTGCACATTTATGCATGGGCACGAGTGTACATATGTGTATAAAGGTCAGAGGTCAACATTGGTCCTCAACCATCTCCCACCTGATTTTTTTGAGACAGGGTGTTGTGCCTAGAGCACACTCACCTCTTCCCACATTGGGATTACTACAGGCCCACACTACACACCCATCTTTCTACATGAGTGCCAGGGATCAAATTCATGTTTGCACAATAAGCATTTACCACTAGACCATCACCCCAGACCCTTAACTATATCACTTAATCCTCACTGTGACCCAGACAGGGTCCTCAATAGCCTCTCCAGTTGCTACTAGAGATGTGACTTCATACTATGAACTACAACAGCTTTCTAGTGTCACATGACTGGGACATTCCGGACTGGGGCATAACGAGGACTGGGAGACTCCCGGTCAGCTTCCTCTCACAGTCCCCCACAGCTAGTTCCCCTGCCAATCAGAGGCCTGGCACAGCCCAGCATGGGCACAACTGTCATCTCCAAGAAGAGCATTGCTCCTCAGACACCCTGCCCCCTCCATCAAGGATAGAGCCCAACACACACTTCACCTAGCAGCTACAGGACAGGGTCTCGTCTGCCCAAGAAAGAGGCAGGGCCAGAGATTCCCTTGGCCAACTCCAGCCTTCCCAGGGAAGAAATAGGCTGGCCGCCAGTTCGTGTGGCCACCTGAGAGCCCACATGAGTGAGAGAGGAGCCTGGGAAGCTGCCCACATGCACATCTGTTCCCACGGTAATTGGACAAGGCTGGCCGTCTCTGCTTTAATTCACCCGGCTGCCAGCACCGAGCTGATGGGGCACAGCTGTCTGGGCTAGGTAAGAGGCGGGCAGAGCAGAGTTAGATGAGCCCAGAAAATACAGCCAGACAGGCTCTGGCAGGTCCCCCAGGAACCTCTTTCTCTGGGCCTATTACCCAGAGATTCATGCATGGCTCTCTCACTTGACATGGGGCTCCTTGGAAACAACTGAGCATGGGCTGAGCACTCTGCCAACCCACATGTTCTGAAGCCCCAACAGTTCCAAGTGAGGAGATTCACAGTCCCTCACTCATCCGCTCAGGTTCAAGATGGCAGATGGGTCCCATCAGGTGTCAGTTCCTTCAAGGAGACTGGAAGAGAAGGCCTCTTGGGGACTGCACCAGCAATGTCTGACCTATGAAAGTTTACTCTGGTGTGACCCATGTGTCAGAAAACCCTAAGACTCTGAGGTGATAGAAGATTCTAGTCCCCACTGCAGAGGCCACACCCCAGGGCCAGTCTTGTGAACATTAACAACACAGACCCTAACGGTCTCCTCTCCATGGTCTCTGGCTTCTACACCAAGGCCCACGTGTAAGCCTCAATCTTTCATTCTTTCCCTCTGAAAGGGCACATACAGGCCATACTCGGAAGGATATTTTTTAAATATTAAGTGGGAAAGCCGGGCAGTGGTGGCCCACACCTTTAATCCCATTACTCAGGGGGCAAAAGGATCTCTAAACTGGAGGTCAGCCTGGTTTACAGAGTGAGTTCCAGGACTACATAGTGACACCCTGTCTTATGAAAACAAAATTTGAAAAAAAATTACATGTGGGACTGGAGAGGTGGCTCGCTCACTGCCTGGTTCAATTTCCAGAATTTCAGCTCTAGGAGCATCTGATGCCCTCTTCTGGTCACTGTGTGTACTGCATGCATGTGGTACACATAACATACATGCCAGCAAAACACCCATACACATAAAATAAAAATGAATAAATCTCAAAAGAAATTAAATAAACTTTAAATAGCTCGTAGATTTATTCTTTATCCTGATCAGAGACTGGGTGAGGCCTCACTCTGCAGTAGAAGTGAGAACCTTTCTTCCTTTATCCAGGTCCCAGCCTGACTCCACCTCTGGCAGGGCCCTGCACTGAGCTCCAAGCCTTATTCACCTATCTTTTCTGGCCACATAGCCCCACCTCCAAGGATTCCAATCAAGATCTAGATGCCACCATTGCCTGGCTTGAATTCATCAGAGCTCCAAGGATGAAACACTACAAGTCTCCCTCACCCAGCGACAGGCCTCAAAAAAGCAATAGTTTTAGTGTCCTCTCCAGAATTCACATTGAAATGAAATGGCCACCGCTAACAGGTCTAAAAGATGGCTCCTTTAAGAGGCGTCTTTTGCTGGCATGCATGTTATGTGTACCACATGCATGCAGTACACACAGTGACCAGAAGAGGGCATCAGATGCTCCTTGAGCTGAAATTCTGGAAATTGAACCTGGCAGTGAGTGAGCCACCTCTCCAGTGGCTCACTAATCCACGCTCAGTCCTGTTTCCTGCTGGCCCCTTTTGATTTGTCTGCCCCACACTGATTTTACTAATTCAGAATGTGGTTCCCCCAGGGCCCTCTGGGTCTGTGTCCTTCCTGCTGTGTGGATCTCTGTTAATGCCGCCTCCTTCATCGGTTCCTCCCTGAACCTGCTAACAGTGCGGTCCCCATTTCCACGCCTGCCACATCTCTGCCCTGTGCTCTTCAATTCCGTGCTGTGTGCTGAGGCCCTGCCTGATTCTGTCCACTAGACTGGAGGTGGGACCCTCGTGTGTCCTGGTCACCACTGCACTCCCAGTTCGAGCACACAGTAGGTGCTCAGAGATGACCTGCAAACGGACAGATGAATAAAGGAATGAACGATGGACTTACATCGTGCACGCGGGTGCTCTTTCAGCTCTTAGAGCCCCAGTCTACAGCCCAGCCCGCACGGCTCCTGCGACTATTTATCTGTGCTGGGTCCCACGCTCGCTCGCCCGTCCCAGAGCTCAGGCTCCTCCTCATCTGCTTGGGAGAGGATAGACAACAAGTTGCTCCAGATGGAGGGTTGAGCTCTGCTAGGACATAAGGGACAAGTGACGGGGAGTGGGGGGCGGCGAGCTTCCTGGTGCTTAATACCATGGAGACCGTAATCAAGTTGAACCAACCCCTTACTGGCTGTTATTTTGGAAGACCTGTCTGAGCCTTTACCTCCTGTGAAATTCTGTTCTAATCACTATGACAAGAAGTGCAGGTAAACATGAGAAGAGCATAGTGGGCAGGTGAGAGGGTGTGATGATCATGGAGCATCCCAGGATAATCGCGGTCGCCACCAAAGCCAGCACTGGCCTGGTGGCATCATCTCAGGCAGTCCTAAGTCAGGCCTTCAACAGATGAGATTGCTGGTATATCACAAAACAATGACATTTTCCACCCCGTGACCCATGCTTCTCTTTCATACACACCCTTTTCTTTTGATGGGAATGCTGATTCACAGAACAACAAAAATGGCATGGTCCCCTCGGTCAGCAAGCTGGACTGAGGAGGCTCTGGGCCTTTCCAGCTGCGATAGATACTACCTGGACGCTGGTTCTCCCAGGATAGGCAGGGCCACCACAGCCAACATGTGCCAGGTCCACTCACCTGCAGGCTGAGGGCCCGGGAGGAGAACGCAGGGACGCAGCAGGACAGGATAGGGCACCAGAACGGGGCTTTGCTTTTCCTGTCCTCATCAGGACACAGCCATCCTGGCTGGTTCTCCTCCCCTGCAGCAAGAGGAAGGAGGTGGATGAAGCTAGTGAGTATGAGCCCCAGCACGAAGGGACTGGCCCTCCACCCTGAGAGTCACCACAGACCCAAGGTCCCATGGTGACCTTACTGCCCGGATCAGCCCCCCACCCCACATGCCTGTTGGTCTGAGATTAAAGCCCAGTCTATGGAGTTGGCTATGGACCACAGGCAAGGATCTGTGTAACCTGAGAACAGGGTCCCAGCCTGACCTTACTGTGGAGCATCCTGTGAGGATGCCCCAGCCCCCCGAGCTTCAGTTCCTTTGCTGGGATTGTCAGTGGATAAAGTACTTGCTGGGCAAGCATGGAGACCTGAGTTCAGATCCTCAGCACTCATGTAAATGCTGGGTGTGACATGAGAACCTGTAACCCCAGTGATAGTATATAGAGACAGACCGATCTTAGGGACTCCATGACCATCCAGTCTAGCCAAAGACACACAGAGAGACAGAGAGACAGGCAGGCTTCAAAAGCCAAGGTGAAAAGTGACAGAGGAAGGCATAGAAGTCAACTTGAGGCCTTCACACATGCCTGAGCAGGTGAGCACATTCATACATACACACACATCCCACATAAAGAAAGGAGAAACGGAGAGAGAGAGAGAAAAAAAGTCATGAGGGGCTAGAGATGTGGCTCGGTTGGTAGAGCATTCCCCTAGCATGCAAGAGGCCCTGGGTTCCATCCCCAGGAATGAACCAAGTGTGATGGCACACACCCACAGTCCAGCCCCCAGACAGGGAAGCAGGAGAGTCAGATGTTCAAAGACATCCTCAGCTACATAACAAGGTCCAGGCCTGGACTATGTGAGACCTGTCTGTGGGGCTGGAGTGGGTCTGATAAGCATACCTTCATGCTGTGTTTCGTAACAATAAATGAAAAGGCTCTTGTTTTCAAGAACCGAGTCAGATGCCTGTGGCCTTGGGCTTAACATTTAAAAAATGGGAGGCATATCTATTCCAGCAATTGGTGCTTCTGCACTTGGCAGAGAGGAGGGCAGTCTGCTCATGAGTAGCCTCCTCTGAGAAGCCCTCCCTGACCACCCTGGCTATGACAGCCCCCTTTGAGGACTCAGTGAAGACTCTCGTTTCCCATGGTGCCTTTGGACCCGTCTAAAAATCATCTCAGCTACAGATACATTTGTGATTTGTCTCCCATGTCCCCAGGTTCTAGGCTGTACACAGGGGTCTGGGTTGTGTCTATCCCTACAGCAGCGCCTGGCACAGACTAAAAGTTTAGGATCCACAGGCTCAAAGAATGAACGAAAGGGGACTGGAGAGATGGCACAGAGGCCAGAGCACTGGCTGCTCTTCCAGGGGACCCGGGTTTGATTCCCGGGATGAACCCACATGATGACTCACTACTATCTATAAATCTAGTCCCAAGGGATTTGGGCACAACCATGAACAGACATACATGCAGGCAAAGACCCATATACATAAAAGTGAAATTTCTTAGATATTGTAATGAATGAATAAGAAGGGGGGGGGCAAACAAATGTCAGACCAGGAATTCTGCCACCTAAGGAGACTTTCTTTCCCCTATGCCAGCCCAGGACAGCCATCCAGTGTGACAGGGATACCCCCTTACAGGGTATGTATGCCTAGGTATCAGTGAGTACCAAGGTGTGATGGCTGGCACTGATTACCAATGTAACAGGATCTAGGTATCAGTGAGTACCAAGGTGTGATGGCTGGCACTGATTACCAATGTAACAGGATCTAGAGTCACCACGGAGACAAACCTCTGGGCACGTCTGAGAGGGAGTTTTGTTTTGTTTTAAAAAACAAACAAAAAAAAAACTTTTTTTTATTTATTTGCCTAGAACTGGGAACTGGAACTACAGACAGTTGTGAGCTGCCATGTAGATGTTGGGAATTAAACCCTGGTCCTCTGGAAGAGCAGTCAGTGCTCTTAACCGTTGAGCCATCTCTCCAGCCCCGAGAGGGAGTTTCTATACTGGATTAACTGAGGGAGGAGATCCATCCTAAATGTAGGCTTTGATCTTTCCCTGGATGGGCACTAGGAGGCACCATCTCTCAGGATGCTGGACAGCCAGCTCCAGGCCATCAGGATGAGCAAATGAACTCTTCAGTCACCATACCAGGCATTTCTGGATGTTGCCTCTTTGGATCTTGTCACATCTCCCAACACCCGTCAGTGTGTGTGTGCAGTCATGCATGTGTGTATGTGTCTGTGCATACATAGTTTTGATTTATTTGCATTACTAGAGACAGTACCTGGGGTATCAGGCAAGCTAGGGCAAGCATTCCACAGCCAAGCTCTACATCACCTATTGTACACACTTGATTAAGAACTGGGCTTTGTTTCCTGAATTTCTGCTAATGGAAATGATCTGAGCAGGCTAAAGGTGAGCTGGGCTAAACTGTGATGTGTGGGAGGTCAGAGGTTAAATGAGGGTTCCCCTTCGGATGTTTTCAACTCAAGATGAGTTCATGAGGCACAACTCATTGTAACTGAAGGAACAGGGTTAGCTCTGCTCTTCCAGAAGCTTCTCTATTCCTGTGTGTGCACCTGCTGTGCAAGTGCATGCATGTGGGGCAGGGGCTTCTCTATAACGCCAGGGATCCACGAGGGCCAAAACCTTCCCTCACAACCACTCACACGGTGCCAGCCATACTACAGATCTCATGCCAATAACCAAGGGCGACCTGAACGTACTTTCTTTAGGAATCTCATTTTCCATGGGTGTCTAACGCACTCTCTCAGTATGACTCGCTTTTGTGAAAAAAATTATGCCAGGCCAAAATGAAAGGTTGATGTGTGTAAGGAGGAACCAACCCCAAGAGTAGCCCAGCCCAAAGCCCAGCTGGGCCGGGGGTTGGAGTGAAATGAACCAGTGAGCACACCTTGAGAACCTGGATACCTCCTTTACCACACAAAGGCTGGCTGGTTACCCTGTCAGCTCCTATCCCTCACTGAAGGCTCAGCATTGACTGTGTTTTGTTTCTTATTTATTTTTTTAATGTTTATTTATTTATTTTACTTTATATGAATTCGTGTTTTGCCTGCATGTATAACTGTGTCAGATCTTGGAATTACAGAATTAGCTGTCATGTGGATGCTGGGAATCGAACTCAGGTGGGCCCAAAGGTGTGAGTCCAGGAAACTGTCCCACAAAACCTAGCCTTGCCACAGAAAAAAAGCCAGAGTGTGAGAGACCCCTCAGGCAAAGGGTCTCTTCAGCACATCATACACCAAAACGCTGCATCCTTTCATCCTATTTTGGGAACATCCATCCCCAAGGTTCTGGGGAAGCTGAATTGAAAAAAAATTAGCCATGGGGCATGTTGTACAGCATGCCCAGGCCACCATGGGAAATGGGCTGCCCTACTACCTCTCAGTGAAGGCCCAGCAGTAAAGAAACAGAACACAATTTGAGGTGCTGTTTCTGCCCTCAGGGAACTCACAGCCAGACTCTCCTCCCCAGCAGGAGACCCACGGAGCTCACTCTCCTGACAGCCAGACAGGTGAACCAACAGCCTCCACCCCCATACCTCACCCCCCTGCTCCTCCCTCCCTCCCTCCCTTCCCCTGCACACCCACAGCCCATCAGCCCTTGGCAATTTATTGCCGTATATATTTTTAACAGTCTGACCTTCTCCTTCCAGATGGTGCCTTTCTTGTGTGCAACTGGGAACGTTAAAAGAAAATGGAGTTGTGTCTCCCCATCTGCCACTGTCTTTGTTCGTGTCACAGAACCAGGGGGGCTGAGACCAAATGAGGAGGCAGTGGCCACTGAACACTGAAAGCCCACTTGGGGTAAGTGACATTCAGGAAGAGGTACCAATGGCACAGCCGTGATTCTAACTGATGCTAAACAGAGGCTTTTTTAGGGCTGTGGTTGTCAGTGTTCATGGAGCTCAAGAGCCATTGTGGCACAGAGGGGCCAGCCCAGGAACTGTCTCCTCCAGTCTGCTAGAAGAAGCACTGTAGGCACAGCCTAACCCAGCCTTCACCTCACTGTGTGGCACTGAACCCATTGACTCATCTAAAAAACAGAGGACAGTATTCCAACCATTTGGAATTGTTGAGGAGCCTAGAAAGACCATAAATGAGGTCTAGAATATAGCAGGCCCTGGAGAAATGGCCATTTCTAATCAGCATCCCTCCTCTTAACACTATGGCAAGTGGCCCAGACTCCTCTAGTCTGCTTTACGCTCAGCTCCCAGGGTGAAGTCTTCATCATTGTGAACTCACTATTCTCACAATTCCCAGAACCACAGCTGTCTTCAAGGCCCTGTCACATGTCCCCAGTGCAAGGAGATGCCGCCAGTCAGTCACAGCCATAGTCACAGTCGCATCCTTCTTATTGGCTACCCCACCCTGAGAGATGCTTATGTAACACAGGAAGGCCAGCTGAAGGCCACAGGTAGGATATAAAGCTTTGCCCCTCACCCCAAAGAACCATACCCAGAAAAGCTTGGGGAACTGGTTCCCAGCCTGTAGGTCACGACCCCTTTGCTGGGGTGACTGAATGATCCTTTCACGGGAGTCACTAAGGCCCATCAGAAAACACAGTAATTTACATTACAATTCATAACAGCAGCAAAATTACAGGTATAAAGTAGCAATTAAAATGGTTTCATGGTGGGGGGTCACCCCAACATGAGGAACTGTATTAAAGGGTCACCTCATTAGGAAGGTTGAGAAGCACACTACCTTAGGGATCCCAGCCTGGGGTGGTTTGCAGGGTTAATGGAAACAGGTTTAGAACACAGTCTAAGGTTTCCCGGGGCACACTCAGGAGTAGCAGACATCAGTGCAGGGTAGCTGCAAAGACGGGGCTGGATGGCTAGAGATGAGAATCAGGGAGGCACACACCTGGCCCAAGCCTATGACGCTTCTGTAAGTGTGGGTTTGGGCGGGGCCTGCTACACCTAGACCCTCCCTGGAGAGCTGTCAGCGGGAAGGCTCTGGGGTCTGGGGAATGAGGATCAGGGGAGTTGAGAGCTGGGGTGCAGCAGAACCCTGAGAGCCCTACATTCCCTTCCCTCTCTGGAGCCCTCCCTGTGTACCCATTTACCAAGCCTTTATGAATGGAGACCAGCAACCATAATGTGTGGGAAGAGACCTTGACCCAGCTCTGCATTATCGTGTGAGGCTCTAACTCCCAGATGCAGGTCTGCCTCTCCACTCCAGGAATTCCCACCAGAACTCTGTCACTTAAAGCGCCTGCATGGCCCCTACTCTCTGATTCGCCCAGAGCTGAAAGCTAATGAGCTTTTGGGACAACCCAGCCTAGAAGCCTTGTAACTGTGAACCAACGAGGGCCGTCTAGCTTCAGGACAAATGGTATAAAGCCTGTTCCTAGTCACCTTCTGAACCTTCCAGGGCACCTGGAACCCTACATACAGTAAGCAAGGACCCTGAGAGATCTAGTCTGGTCACGGGTGGGAAAACTGGACTCAGGAAGAAGGTCTGCCTTTCCTAGGACCACAGGGTAATGCTAGACCAAAGGCTCTCCCATCTCACTCTTTCCTTAGTCTTTAGGGGATTATCATCCTGGCTCACTGTATGCAGAAGAAAATTAAATATAATAAAGGTCCTGCTCCTCACACAACTACACACACACACACACACACACACACACACACACACACACACACTCTGAGATGAAAAACAAAGGCAGCAAAATGGAAAGAATAAACTATTGAAGCCCCAGGAGACCCAGGCATTCAGATGTAATTTCAAATGCCTCTCCTATCAAGGCTGCTGAAGTAAAGCAGTGAGGAGGGAGGGGCTGCCCAGGCACCTGCCTCTGTCAGTGCCAGCGCCAGGCCCAGAGAACCAGCCCAGCTCTGCAGAGTGTCCAGGTTCAAATAGAAGTCCATTTGCCTAGAAAGCCTAGCCTGGGAGCTCAGGCCTGTGTCCCAGGTACTCGGGAAGCTGACACGGAAGGATGATGAATTCAAAGCCTACCTGAGTTACAGGGTAAATTCGACCCTTCCTTCAAATAGAAGTGAAAGCACTGAGGGTGTTACTCAGGGCAAAGGCATCGCCTAGCATGTGTGATGTCCCAGTTCCCGCCTGGCGGCAGCAGAGAACAAAAACACTTCCCAAGGCTTCTCCCTGAGGCAGGCTTACATTCAGTGACAGCCACATGGCTCCACTTCATTGCCCAGCACCTCACTTAATGTCCCCTGATCATCTCAAATTTAAGTTCCTTGGGAGCAGAAAGCATTCTGAGTTTTATCGGGGCTTTTTATGCCTAAAATTACCAGAGGATGGCTCAGTCAGTAAAGTATCTCTCTTACGAGCATGGGACTAGATGATTTCCATTCCCAGAAACCACATTTAGAAAATTAAATTTCTTAAAAAAAAAAAAAAAAAAAAAAAGTTATTAATCCCAGAACTCACTCTGTGAATTCGAGGCCAGTCTGGTCTACATAGTGAGTTCCAGGACAGCCAGGGCTGCATAGGGAGACTCTGGCTCAAAACGAACTGATAATCTGGGAATGTCACCTGTGCTTGAAATTGTAACACTGAAGACAGTGAGCAGAGAGATTCCTGGAGCTTGCTGGCTTCCCAGCCTCACTCAGTGAGCCCCAGAAAAAAGTAGGGAGCTGGTGAGGTGGCTCAGTGACTAAGAGTATTGCCTGCTTTTCCAGTGGATGGAGGTTCAATTCCCAGCACCTACAGGATGGCTCACAACCACCCATAATGCCAGTTCCAGGAGATGCTGCATCTTTTGACCTATGCAAGACAAGGCACGCAGGTGGTGCAAGACATCTATGCAAACATTCATACAAAATTTTGTTTTTAAAAGTGGATGGTGCCTAGGGAACAACATCTTAGACTGTGCTCTGATATCTACATGAATGCACCACACACACACACACAGGCACTCAAAAAAATACTATAATGATGCCAGGCAGTGGTGGTACATGCCTTTAATCCCAGCACTAGGGAAGTAGAGGCAGGCAGATCTCTGAGTTTGAGGCCAGCTTGGTCTACAAAGTGAGTTCTAGGACAGCCAGACAACCCTGTCAAAAAAAAAAAAAAAAAAAAGCTATAATGAGGCAAATGAATAAGGTTTTTATAAATGAATGAAAGCCAGATGACAAAGGCCCAGACTCTTGATTCAGAAATGTTTTCTAAACCTATTGGAAGGGCTGGAGAAACGGCTCAGTGGTTAAGAGCACCAGCTGCTCTTCCAGAGAACCCACGGTGTGATTCCCAGCACCCACACGATGGCTCACAACCATCTGTAACTCTAATTCCAGAGGATTTGGTGCCTTTTTCTGCCTTCTGAGGACCCTGCATGCATGTGGTGCACAGACAGACATACAGGCAAGACACCCATACATAAAATAAAGATTTAAAAGCAACATCCATTAAAAACATCACATACACAGTAAAGGTAAACAAATGATCCCAGTTATCAGCTGGATTTCTTTGATACAACACATCTGACTGTATCAAAGACATGCACCCAAGCCACAAAACAAGAAGATGAAGTCATTACAACCCAATGCATGGGAATGTGGTGAGGATATGGCAGAGGGATAAGTGGTGGCCTAGGCTCCAGGGGTACAATGCCTGGTGATATGGGAATGTCTTTCTGTATACTGTGAATAAAGGATTGCATTGGCCATGGCAGGCATTGTAGGCCAGGGAAATTGGAGCATAGGTAGGAGAAGGAGTCACACACACACACACACACACACACACACACACACATACACACACACACACACACACACACAGACAATCAAGCTGCCCAAGAATCAGCATGTAATGTAACACAGATGAGCCACAGGTCACTTGGCAAGACAGATTAGAAATGGGTTAAATTAAGATGAAAGAGCTAGCTAGCAATATACCTAAGCCATAGGCCAAGCAAAATGAAATTAATATGTGTCTGAGTCATTTTGGGGTGTGGAAAGTGGCCATGGGCAGGTCTGGACCTCTGGCCAGATGGGGCAGGAAACTTCTTGTTACAGCCTGGTGTCTGAATCTTACATCTACCTCTCTCTGCTGTGTGATTTCACAAAAGTCACTACACTTCCCTGGGCCTGAGTCCTCAATGATTAAAAACAAAGTTCTCAACAGACCTACCTCATGGAGCCTGTGAACAAAGATGAATGTGGGTTTGCAAATATCTGTTACACCAGCAGCATCCCATAAATACCCATTTACTGCTCAGTGCTAACGGGAGCATAAGAGGAAACAGTCATGAAGAGGTTTTGGTTTTATTTTTGGTTTGTTTGAGTTTTAGGAACCCAAGGTATCCTGTAACCCAAAGTGGTCTCATCTTTGCTCTGCAGCTAAAACTGGCTTTGAATTCCAAATCCTCCTGCCTCAGTCTCTCAAGTACTAGAATTATTACACATACCACCATGTTGGGCAATGAGGAGCCTTTTGGCTAAGGTCAGTTGAGTCCAGCTGGATATTTATTGGTTTATTTATTTTCCTGTACTGAGATATACTTCAGCAGCAATTAGGTACCACCAGCGTGTGCCTCCTGCAGCAGCTCATTAGCAGACAAGCAGTCATCACTTCTGTGTCCCAGGAAAACTCAGCTCTCACTCCCTAGGTATCACCTGCCCACACACACCGGGGTCCTGGTAGCTGCTAACTCACTCTGTGCCGAGTTATAATAACTCAGAGAGGAGGCTTAGAGAGAACCTGACTGGTCCACAATTTAGGACTGGGTTCCAGGCATTTCTGCATGGCATCATCTCCCTCCCACTGGGAAATGCCACTACCTCACTGACCACCTTGCGCTCACACTCCCAATCTCCCTACACCTGCCCTGGGCTGTACTCACTGAGTCCGATCTTCGCCAGGTGTAATCTGTTAACCCAGGAAATCTTGCTCAGGGGGTTCGGTGTGATGAAGACCACCATGAAGCTGATGGGTCGGCCGGACCTGTGGAAGGCAAGATGAGGCAGGACCCCATGAATGCCTGGTACGGAGGCCTGGCTCCTCAGAGGGCCTCTGAAGGCCTTGACTTTTTTTTCAACCCATGTTCCTGGAGATGGAGGGAGGCCTGTGGCCTGGCAAAGCTCCACCCCTTTGGGGAGACCACCTTCCACCCTCTGTGATGGGCAGAGGGTACCTGGCTAGAGAAGCTAAGTCATTCTTGACATCCCAGACCCAAACCTCCAACAACCCTGACATCCCCACCTGCCAGAATTCCATGGGCCTCATCAGCTGGAGGAAAGGACCTCACACTGTCTATCCCCAGCACCTGACCCAGGGCGGTAACTTGGAAGACAGCAGGGAAAAGAGGGAGAGAGGGAGGGAGGGAGGCAGGGAAGAGGGAAGGACAGATAGAGAAGAGGTTGCCTTCAAGGCTAGGGTCCCTTTAGAGGCCTAGGGATAACCAGAGCCCCCGGAGGTGGGCAGGGCTGTGTCTCTCGCTCTCTAAAGTGCTGGGAAGGGACAGGGACAATGTGGACTGGAACTGAAGCTGCAGACTCCCCGATTCAAACGTCCCTGCTCTCTCTTCCTGCACCTGGCACCTGTCCCCATGTCGCCCTCCCCCGCCCTCCCCCAGGCCCACACCTGAACACTGAGCCCTTCCCTGCACAGCATCCCCACTGCAGACCCCACCTCCTTTCCCAAGCAAAGCCCAGGGGTTCTGAGCCCAGCCCTGGCCCTCTGCCTCACAGTGAGGACACTGACGCACACCCTACAGGGCTGGAAGAGGGCCAGCTGGACACCTTTTCCTGTTAGCCACTGTCCAGGACTGCTTCTACACAGAGAGATGGTCCCACAGCTCCCGTGGGGGATCTTGTAAGCAGAGGACCTTGAACTGGGGACACTGGGTCTATAAAGAGCATGGTGGGTTAACTGGAGGCTGAGTGTCTGAGTCTGCCAACAGAGAACGAGGCTAGCCCAGGGTGTCAGCAAGATGTCCATTCATTTGTGCCTTCGTTCCTAAGTACCTACTATGTGCCAGGTGTTAGCTGGGGCATGGAATTCTTACATGCTTCTTCTTTGGGGGACGGATGAAGACTGGCAAACTCTATCTTTTTTCTTATCTGCTTGTGCTCTGATTCTCTACCCACTTTTATAGTGCTCTATACAGGCCAAAACAGTTCTTTATCTACAGTACACAGAGAACATTCCTACCACAGTCCACAGTGGATTATACTCTCTCACCACAGCAGTCCTGACAGGCAGAAGGCCCCAGGCTCCCTTGCGCTCTCCCCCCCCTCCCAGATGCCCCCTCACTTGTCAGGCTTCCCGGGTAGTAGCAGCCTCAGGCGGCACTTGTTAGCTGAGTGGATCTCCTCTTCTTTCACCTTCATCAATCTCTGCAGAGCCAGGCACCAGTCTTGGGCCACAGTCATGTTCAGATTCTAATATCGAGGAAAGAAGAGGTCACCACAGTCTCCTGGCTCCCCCGAAACCACGCAAGCCCTACCATAGTGACAGCACCCAGGGGAATCAGATAATGTAGCCACACAAGAGGCAATCCCACCTATACTTGTGACTTTCTAGCTCTGGATGAAAGCCCACTCAGCTGTTGCTTCTTCCTCCAAGAGGGACACCCTCCTGACTGGATGCTTTACAGCCTGGGACAGAAGCTAGAGAGAATCTATAAGACTGCCAATGATTGCACAAAGCCAGATGTGTGCAAAGGCTTCTAAGAGGGTCAGGGGTCCCAGCCTTTACCACTGCTCCCTGCTCACAGCACCATGCAGGACACCCTCTCACCACCCTGGGGCCACGCCCACCTGGTAAGTGCCATGCAGGGTACTGATAAGCAGGGTGATCTGCTCCACCACTGCCAAGTCCTTCTGCAGGTCCTGCAGCTCCTGGAAGAGGCGCGGAGGGCCCAGGCACACCTTGTCTGGTAGAGAAGACACCGGACTCAGCCTTGGGGCTGGGGGAGGTAAGCATCTGCCGACAGGGAAAAGTAATCCATGTCCATAGGGAAGAGGCATTGGCAATGCTGAAGGAGATATGACCAGGGAGAGCGTTCCCAGCAAAAGGACGGTGTCACACCTGGGACGGTGCCACAGTCATACTGAGGCTCACCAGGACTGCAAGATTAAATCAACTATACTTGGAGAACTGAGGAGCCGACGACAGGCCAGAATGTGCTGGGTGTGGCCGAGCCAGAGGAGAGTATGTGCAAAGGTACTGAGGTTTATAGCAGCCCCTGAAGAGCAAACTGTTCAATGACATATGGGAGCCCTGCTATGCAGGGCAGGCAGGGTCCCTGCTCTTAGAGGACTTGGGGCCCAGGAGGATGGGCAGACAGCAGGGGAGGGGAGGGAATGAATCAGATGGTAGAGAATGCTTGGGAGAAAGGTACCAGGGTGACCACAAGCCAATGATGGAGACTGAATGGGCCTACAGCTCTAATTAGTGATACAAATACAGAAGACAGAGGTGGGCGGCAAGAGACAGCGTGGGGATGATGGGAAGACAGTACAGGGAAGTCCTTGGGGGTCACCTTGGGAACAGGATGACACACACTAGGCCATGGTTTCTAGGACTACATATGGTAGCTGAGGCCTCTTTCCAGGTCATTGTGAGTGGCTAAAAAGCAAGTTCACATCCCACATACCCTGGATATTGTGACTTCAATGTCACATTCTTCTGCGTGGAGTCAGGGATTTTTAGGACTTGGGGGATGAGTGGGGCTGTATAGAGATCAATGGGGGACCAGCAAAGAGTAGAGGCACACAGGATGCTAATAATGCACTAACAGGGAAAAAATGCTCAAAGGATGGACGCTGGTGGGAAGATGGGGCTCCACCTAAGTCACCCTGTAGGATGGGGGCGGGGATCTCACTCACGGGAAAGCATGCTGCATCTATACTGTGAGCAGTTTGGGGTCAACAAAATAAAATATCATTGTTACAACAAATTAATACTGTGGACGGTAATTTTATTTATTGTCTTAGTGTTATTTTTATATAGTTTGTGTTTTGTTTGGGTTTTCTTGTTGTTCAAAGGCAAAAGCACATGTGTTAAATGCAAGTAGCATTCTGTGTGCCCATATTTGTATAGTAATATAATAAAAAATAATCTAAGGCCAACCAAGAATCTACAGAGCCTCTCTCCATTCAAGGGGGGTTAAGCTTGAGGATGTCAGGGCTGCAGGGGGGACAGAATTGGGGACACGGGGGTTCCCAGAGCAACAGCATGGGGGTAGGCAAGAAGAAGGGAGTTGAATGAGGTTGAAGATACCCAAGAGGGTACCCCACTCTCCTGCCTTACTCACAGTGGTACTGCCTCAGAGGACCAAAACAGCTGTCGCAATCATGCCTCAAAATTTCCCGAGTTTCGGGAGCCTGTGAGGCAAGTACCCAGGCAGGGCCGTGGACAGAGTGGTGGTGGAGAAGGGAAGTGAAACTGAAGGGCCTTTTGTTCGTGGAAGGAGCTGTGTGCTGTGCAGTACTCCACTCGGCCAGGCCTGCGGTTTAGTATCTCTGGCAGAAGCCAAGGCTCCGTGCAACCGATCATGATAGTGGATACTTGACAGGATCTAAAATCGCCTAGGAGACACACCTCAGCTCTGTAAAGAGTTTCCAGATGATGTTTACTGAATGGGAAGACCCCACTCTGAATGAATGTGGGCAGCACTCTCCCATGGGCTGGGGCCCTGGACTGAACAAAAAGGAGAAAGCAGAGCTGGAGAGATGGCTCAGCGGTTAAGAGCACCGTCTGCTCTTCCAGAGGACCCGGGGTTCGATTCCCAGCACCCACATGGCAGCTAACAACTGTCTGTAGTTCCAGTTCCAGGCAAACACCAAGGCAAATAAATAAATAACAAATAAATAAAGTTTTTTTTTAAAAAAAAAAAAAAAAAAAAAAAGAACACTGCCTGTTCTTCCGGAGGACCTGAGTTCGATTCCCAGCATCCACATGGCATCTAACAACTGTCTGTAATTCCAAGATCTGACACCTTTACACAGTTATACATGCAGAGACACAACACCAGTTCATATAAAATAAAAAATAAATATTTAGGGGCTGGAGAGATGGCTCAGCGGTTAAGAGCACCGTCTGCTCTTCCAGAGGACCCGGGTTCAATTCCCAGCACCCACATGGCAGCTAACAACTGTCTGTAGTTCCAGTTCCAGGCAAACACCAAGGCAAATAAATAAATAAATAATAAAGTTTTAAAAAAATAAATAAATAAATAAATATTTAAAAAGAAAAAAAGGAGAAAGGAAGCTAAGCAGCAGCATCCACCTCTCCTTGCTTCCAGACTGAATGCAATGTGACCGGTTGCCTCACACATCTACCGTCATGTCCTCCCCACCACGAGGAATGCAGCAACCTCAGAAAACACAGCCTGAGGCCTAGAGAGTCCATGATGGAGCTCAGGATCAAGCTGAGGTCATCAGAGAGGCTGGCATGGGGAGAAGGAGGAAGGGTGTCCTTGACACAGCAAGAAAGGCACAGACTGGGGCAGTACACTCCCCTTTGAGGACCCCAGAGAGGCCAAGGAACCACATCAGAGGCTAGGAGGCAGGCAGATGTCCCCAAGAGGGGCACACAGGCCTCCACCCAGGAGCGTCAGAACTCTGAGGTGGTAGTGGCACCCTACACTTACATATATACACTACATCTGAAATGAGTTCTAGGGAAGGCTGAAGGAGGCTGAGGGGATAAGGGAGAGAAGCAGCCAAGGCCAGTGCAGTGGTCCTGATACACAGTGGTGGTGGCCAGCGTACGGGCAGAGAGCAGAGAGAGAGATACTACCAGGCAGGAGGCTCTGGCATATAAATTGTTCCCCTGTCTTCCATCAGAGTCTGAGAGCCTGGGTCAGATCAGAGACATGGGCCCAGGAAGGGACAGACAGACAGACAGAGCTGAGTTCTCTAGCACTCCTGGAGATCAGGGGGTAAGATGAGCACCCCTAGTTCCTCAATGTTCCAGGAGGCACAGTAGGTACAAACACAAGGTCCCACAGGAAGCAGTTAATAGTCAGTTCACACTTGGCCTCTGTCGCAATGTGAGCTGTATGTGAGGGAGTTTAGAACTCGGGATGGGGGTAAGAGCACAAGGATGGGCATGAGAACCGAAGCCACACATCGGCTCTGAGGTACAACAGCAAGAATCTCTGGGCCCAGTCCCCACCAGCCTGTGGTCCCTGGCCCCGGTTATGCACTTAGCAGGGGAGGCCACAGCAGCCGGGCAGTACTCACTCTGGGCTTGCCCTGCAGCCGTGGCCTTCTTGGCGCCAGCATGCTGGATGAGCAAATTGTCCTTGTCATAGGCACTGCCGTCCTGACCCACTTCCACAACCTGCACCTGGGGCAGGGCTGTGTTCCACTTCACCACGTACTTGGGCCCCAGAGGCACCAGGCTGCTGATCTCTAGCTGGCCCCTGCAGGACGGGAGAAGAGAGCTGGAGAGCCTGCTGCAGCGCCGCTCAGAAGCAGCACAGCTCCTGCTCCCAACACCGCAGCTTAGCCAGGCTCCAGACAGCCCAAGCACGGCACCTCAGGCCCAAACCAAGCCAGGCCACGCAGTGCAGGGGATCCACACCAAGCCATTGCACCAGGGAGCCCAGGCCCAGAACCAGAATCACATGCCTGAGTCCCCAAGCCACAAGCCACCTACCTGTGGTTGGAGGGCCTGGAGAAAAGATAAGAAGGATAGGTGTTATTGGACGGAGCATTCTGTGGGGCTGGGAACTCTGAGGGCCAGCCACTGGCCTGGACAGCAGGCATGGAGGGAGAGACAGCTCCAGAGTGAAGCCATGGCCACCTAGGCCAGGTGTGAACAAAGTGGAACCATACAGAAGGCCTCCCTGGGGCTCAAACAGCCATCTTTTCTGTCTTACAGTCACCTCTCCAGTGGTTTCAGGATCCCAGAGCGGGAGACCAATATAGCAAAGTTAAGTGACTAGTCACATTCACAACTTGATGTCCCCAAACTTGAATGCTAGCACCCCATTCTTCACACATGATCAGCCCTGAACAACATAAAGTTGAGAAGGGCAGTGGTCTGGCCCTGGCCCTGCTGGATGTCTGGCCATAGTGGGACTTAAGATTCATAGTACCTGAGATTGGAGGGATGGCATAGTGGATAAAAGAACTTGCTACCTGAGGGCCTGAGTTTGATCCCCAGGGTCCAAATAGTGAGAAGAACTGACTCCCCCAAGTTGTACTCTGACCTACACACACACACACACACACACAGAGTTTAAAAATGTTTTAGAAAGATTCAGAGCACTTGGAGATGAATGAAAGCTTGAGTGGGTGAGTGAGTGCCCACATCACCTGTGGTAGAGGCTTCCTTGCCAAATCTCCCACCAAGCCAGAAGCAGGGAAACAGCAGAGCAGGCTCCATAAATAGCTGATGGGTGAGCAGATGGAATGACAGCATGGCAGTGGGTGGGTGAGCCTGGCAGCCCTGCTTACTCCCCACCCAGGACCCAAAATCTATAGCCATGAGTTTTCCCAAATCCACTCTGTAGCCATGTGCGGAAATGCACAAGTCAATGCTGAATGAAGAGTGTAAAACTCTGGACACACACACATGCACACACACACACACACACACACACACACATACACACACACACACACACACACACACTCAAGCTGGGAGGTGGGAGAGCCAGCCTGGGTTGACTAACATTGACCACTTCTTGTCCTGACACACACACACACACACACTCGAGCCGGGAGGTGGGAGAGCTGGCCTAGGTTGACTGACATTGACCACTTCTTGGCCTGACTCTAGAGTTGTACCAGGCTGTGAGACCCAGGCTCTTAAAGTGTCAGGTTTTGACACCAGAGATTCTCCCAGGATCCCACTGCACAGCATGAATTCTAAAGGTACAGCAAAGAATAGTCTCCTTCCGTCACACCTACAGGGCCACACGAGGGACACCTTTGAGTTAGCCTGCTGGTAAGGTCAGGAGGACTGCAGACACAGGTCCCAGCCCCTTGCTCTCATGGCCTGGGCCAATGTGGCTCCACATTTTACATCACCCAAATAGTCAAGTGAAGCCAAAGGTCTAGACATTTGTGTGGATTCCTGTGCTAGCCCAATGTGAGGTCCCAGCAGCTTAAAGCAGCCACAAACCACCTTCCTCCCACCAGCCTAGTTACTGCTATCTCAGGCTAAGCCCACAACCCAGTTCTGGGGGTTTCTATAGTCTCCCATGCACTAGAAGCCATGCTCCTTCAGGCAGAAACTTCTCTGGGCTCTGGGAAAGAAGAGAGGGTGTACAGGAGGTCTGGGATCTGGGAGCCCTTTGTGAGCAAAAGGGATCTGGGGTAGACACAATTTCAAGATTGCAGGCTCCGCTATTATGAGCGGAGTCTGTAGCACACCGGCCTACTAAGAGTGGAATCCGTAGTACACAGACCAACTAAGAGCAGAGTCTGTAGCACACAGCCCTACTAAGAGCAAAGTCTACAGTACACAGACCTACTAAGAGTGAAGTCTGCAGCTCACAGACCTACTAAGAGCAGAGACTGCAACACACAGGCCTACTAAAAGCAGAGTCTGTAGCACACAGACCTAGGCTGTCAATAACGTTGAGCTTGGGGTCAGAAGATGCTCCTGACTAGTCCAAACCCTTCTGCATTAGGAGCCAAAGATGAAGCCGGAATAGAGAGGCGAGGAAGGTGATGTATCTGAGATCTATTCAGGGCTATAGTAGGTCCATGGCACAGAGGCTGGTACAGAGGGGTGGACAACTAAGGTCCCCTCAAAAGGGGGTGCGGCACCCCACCCCGGACTCTTACTTGAAGTTGATGTTGGCGCAGACCAGCATGTCATTGAGCAGGAAGACCCTGCGCTCCTTAGACTTGATCAGCTGCCCACGGTCTCCGTACACCGTCTCTGTCAGAGTCTCGCACAGAAGCAGCTGCCGCTGGCCAGAGGTCAACAGCTGGAGAAGGAAGGGACAGAGGAAGTCAACACAGGCCCCCAGAGGCTGGCTGACCCCCTTGCTTTGTCTCCCTGCACTGTGAGGCCCTGCCTGATTCAGCAGGAGCAGCCCCACTGCCCCCACATTACAGACGCTCCTTGTCTCTGGGTCCCCGGCCATTGCTATGGCCCCACTTCTCTACACAGTGTCTATAAGCAAGGCAGACACAGCTCATTGCAACCCGACTCGGCATCCTCCATGAGAAGCCACGGTTGCCAGTACTATGCTGGGAAGGGAAAAGTCCCTTGGGCTTCAGGCTGTAGGCCCTGGCCCTTATGCAGATTAAAAAGGAAAAAGAAAGCCATTGCACCAGCACCACTCTGGAGGCTCCTGAGTCGGCTGTTTAGAAACAGCTCATGGGTCTGTTTCTGCCCCTCCCAGTTCCGCTTCTGCTTCCCTCCGGGTGATGGACAGAGGACCACTGACCAGATCCTCAACTGCCCCACATTATCCAGAGTCCCCTGGATCGGGGGTGGGGGAACCCCAGATGATGACCAGAGGACCACCACTGACCAGATCCTCAACTGAACCACATTATCCAAAGAGTCCCCTGGCTGGGCAAGGGGGGAACCCCACAATGTGCCACTGACATCTCTCCACACTAGCATACACACCTGCTCAGCTCACCCTTTACTCAGTAGAGGGGAAACTGAGGCTCAGATCACTCATCCTATGACCTCAAATGGGTCTCACTGACCACCTCCTGCTACTTCCGTGTGTTGGGCTGAAGGGGTGGGGACCAGCAGTGGAGGAGAACAGACCACTTTTCCCAGGGCAACACCAGATTTCTTTGCTCCTGCCAAGCACTATCTGCTGCTGGAAGAAATTTCTCCAATACCAAGGCCAGCACAGGGGGCTTCAGGAACTGATGCCTTCCCTCCAGAGGTTTATGGAAAGTTCACATTTCTTAAAAGAACACCATGAATCCAAACAGCCCTGCAGCCTGCCTGTGGACAGGGAATGCCTGAAGCTCAGGACTTCAGGACATCAGGTGACCCAGCCCAGTCTGATTCCATGACCTGATGAAGGAACAATAAAAGTCAAGGACAACAGTCCCAGCTGAGAGCTCTCCACTGGCCAGCATGGTGTGACAGGAAGGGGCTGTTGTCTCCCGGGCCACCCTCCTGGACAGTGCACCTTCTCTCCACACTGCTGAAATCCCCTTCCAGGAACAGTCAGCTTCTGGCCTCAGCTCTGCTTTGGGACTCCCCAGAACATCCAACACTTCCTGTGACATCACATCATTTTTCCTCTCTGAAAACCACCACCTAGTAAGCCCTGGTGAGGTCACCTCACCGGCAGATCATCTCTGTGCCTCCACCGTCCAGCCAGTGAGCATGAGGGCAAATGTAGGATCTCCAGGCCTGCACGGAGCAGTGGGGGACTCATATTCCACATGTGCCAGGCAACAGCCTACAGCACCTGACCCTGTATTCTCTTCTCATATGTAAGTCTGGCTGCCCTAGAACTCCATACATATCCCAGGCTGGGCTGAAACGCTTGCTCTTCCTACCTCTATCTTACAAGCATTAGAATCACATGTGTTTACCAGCACACTGGCTAAAAACCTGCATTTAGGCTGGGGGGTGTGGTTCGGTGGGTAGAGCACTTGCCTAACAGGCATAAAATCCTACGTTCAATCCCCAACACTGCATTAACTGGGCATGATGGTACATGCATGCAATCTCATCGTGGGGAAGTAGAGGCAGGAGGGTCAGAATTTCAAAGTCCTCCTCAGCTACAGAGTGAGTTTGAAGCCAGCCTGGGATTCATGAGACCCTGTCTCAAAATAAATCTAATTTAGATGGCGATTTTACAATCCATTCACTTAACTATGATACTAGTGTATGGTTTACTGTTTCTGTCCTGGTAATTAAACTAATGGCCAAAAGTAAATGAATTGTAATAATCCAGTGTAACAGGTTCCCCTCCCTCAGAGAATGCTGCCACTTAGTAAGTGACCCCAGGCAAGCTGCACAGGGGACCAAAGGCCTAGGCACACGCCCACCTTGTTGAGGCTGCTGCGGTCACTGACGCTCTTGGTCAGCTGCTGAATCTCTGCCACCTGGTCAGCCAGCCGCTTCTGCTCATTGAGCTTCTCAGCCAGTGTCTCCAGCTCCGTGAGGGCTAGCTGAAGTGACAGCCTGTCAGGGTGGCCCCTAGGAGTGTTCTTCAGCATGTCCTGCCAGGGCCAGAGAGAGACCAATAAGACATGCCCCACACATGTGCGCACACACACACACACACACACACACATACCACAGGAGTCAAAGCATTGTCCTCCTGTGGTCTACACAGACCAGGCCTGAAGGGTGCAGCTTGCAATAGGACCTGGGCACTGGACATGGAGGGGACAGGCTAAGGCCTAGAGCATGAAGACAAAATGACCATGTGGCTTGTTCTGAGCACATGCACAAAAGGACTCCATCAGTGGAATCTCCAAGAGACACTTGTCCACCCATGTTCAGAACAGTGTCAACCACAATAGCCAAATTAGAAGGCAATCAGTATCCATGAAGGTGGTCACAAAATGGTAAGACTATAGTCACTGTTGGGCCTTGGGAGGAAGGTAACTCTGACCTCATCCTATAACACAGCTGACTACTGACAAACATGCATCAGAGAAAAACACTGTGCAATTCCACTTAGAGGCAGCTTCCAGAATTAACAGATTTCAGAGAGAGAAAGGTGCAGGTGGGGGAGGGGCTGTAAGGGGATGGGGAGATGGGGGGGTATCATTGACTGGGTCCAGAGTTTCAGTGAGGGAAGATGAATTCCCACAGATGGATGGCGGGGACACCTGCACAATGGGAACAGGCTTGATGCCACGGACCTGCGCACTGAGAGCTGGTGGCCAAGAACAAATGTCTCAGTGGAAAGTAAATACAGACTTGGTAAAGAATGTGCTCAACTCAGAGCCCACACCTACTGTGCAGATGCTCTGCAGATGGAGATGCTACCAGGTCCTCAGCCTGGATGCTGCCTCTCAGCAGCCAGGTCACCCTGTCTGAGGGCTGATACACAGGGGCTTGCATGGGGCTGATGTTCCTCCAGGCATCCTGGGTTTGTGCATAAGTGACACCCAACCAAGGTGAGATCAGTGGGCTGCCTAAGGAGTCCTGAAAGGCTAAGCCTTGCTCCCTTCCTGCCTGAGCAAAGGTGTAAAGTAGGCTGTGGGGCTGAAGGGGTGCCCCATCAGGTTAAAAGGCACCTGCCACCAAGTCTGTGGGCCCGAATTCAATCCTTGGGACCCGCATGGAAGAACAGAACCAACTGCTGCAAATTGTCCTCGGACCTCCAAATGCTCACTATGAACACACACACACACACACACACACATACACACACACACACACATGCAGATGCACACTCGTGCACACACACATGCACACGTACATACACACGCATGCACGCACGCACACGCACACACGCGCACACACACACACACACACACACACACACACAGGTTAGAGAGATGGCTCAGTGAATCAAAGCCTCCAGCATTTGCAGAAGACACAGTTTCAATTTCCCAACACCCATCCAAATCAGATGGCTCAAAACTGCCTGTAATTCCAGCCCTATTGAATCCAACACCCCTGGCCTCCAAAGGTACCAGCATTCACACACACATGTTCACACATAGACACACATCCATATACATAATTGAAATAAAATAAATCTTTAAAAAAAACAAATACTGCTGAACACAACAGTGTGCCTTCTCCAAGTCAGAACGATAAAACAAGCCCAAAACAGGAGTGGACCACAGAAGAGATCTACCTGACCTCCCCACCCACAGCCATTCCCTGACTCTTGGAGTCGCAGGCAATACCTGGAGCAGGAGGATGAACTGTGGAAATCTCTGAACGGGTTTCACCATCAGCCCATAGAGGGTGACTCGGTCCGCACTGCACACCTGTCGCCGCTGTGGGGACAAAGCTGTATCAATTGACAATCTTTGACAGGAAGGGTCCAGCATCAGGGTGCAGACCCAGTTCTGATCCTGGGAATCTCTCCTGGGTTCCAGGACCCTGTTCTTTGAGAAACCAACATTATCATCCCCTCTATGTAGAATAAAAATAAAGGCCTGGGCCAGGGCGAGGGTGAGCAGCCATCCTCATGCTGCTTGCTTACCCTACCCCAGTGTCATGTGGGTCCTGGCCCATATCCCTGGCAACCTCACGGCTTCCCCACCAGCTTCCATGTTTTCTGCCCCAGCTCAAAGCTCTTCCACGACTCCTCAATGCCTTAAATAATCTTATCTCACCTATGGCCTGAAGATTCAGAAGAGCCCAAACCAAACCACACTGCCCTAGGGAGCATTCTTTATGGAAGTATCTCATGCCCCAGAGTTCTTCCAGCTTTGCCTGTGCCCACATTCCTGCCTCTGGTTCTTACCAGTATTTGCACTGGATACAGCTCTCTAACGGCCCTCCCCAAGACCCATATTAGATGGTTCCCCCTTGAGAAACCATTCCTGGTCCATGTCATCTTTACTAGGGCAGAGAGCTTTCCTGCTAAACATCTCCCAACATCTCATCCCCCTGTGTCCTCTGTTGGATGCAAGGCTGTATCCTCACCCACTGTACCCCACTGCAAAGAATCTTAGAGCCCGGCCACAGCTAACAACTTCTGTAACTTCCCAAAATCTTGAACCTTTTTTGCTCCTGAGTGAAGTCCAAGACCTGGAGATGCCCATGTCACTTACAGACAAAGAAGCCACAGCCTGTGGGAACACAGGCGAACACTGTGGTACCCACCACACAGATCCAGCTGTGTGCCATATCCTCCTGGACACACCCACCTGGGATGTCACAGCTAAGCCCTCCTAAGCACTGCCATTCTCAAAACCATCCTTCTGCTAGCAGAGCCCAGAGGCTTACAACTGAGAAAAGCTGCCTTGACCATGTCTCACCTGCTCCCCCTGAAGTCTGAGGATTTCAGTGTGGCAAACAGGAATCCTGCACACTAACCCTAACCCTAACCCTAACCCTAACCCTACACTCTGTTGGGCTCCAGGATCCTCAGCTGACTACAGACTCTGTAAGTCTCTCACTTTCCTCTCAGGGCAGGAAGGGATATTCCCTGGAGACTGCATTCCTAAATAACTTAGCCATAACCATGACCCCAAAGTTGGAATGACAATGTCCCTTCTCTCCTGAGGCAACTCCCCAAGTCCATCCCTTGTAGGAATGCATGGCCTTGGGCTACCTTGAGGAACTCCAGGAAAGCTGGCTTGGTGAGGCAGGCCTTCTTGATGATGGACATGGCATTGGTGAAGTTATTCACATAGTCGCTGTACACGTCTAAGACCATGGACTTGGAGAACTGTAAAAAATGAGATCAGGAGCTGCATCAACCTGGTGGTGGGAGGCAGCTGCAACCTACTCTATCATGCTTCTGAGACCCTGCTCAGGAAAGGAGCTTCGGAGCTGGGAAGATTGTCTCAAGGTGACAGGAAACAGGTGAGTTTTTCTACAGCAACTCAGAGCCCATCTGAGAGAGAAGGCAGCCTAGGTCAGGGACACTGCCTGGGTTCCATCTATTTCCTTATGATGGCCAAGAAATGAAATGTTCCTGAGCCCTCACTAAGGAGATGCACCCACAGCTAAGCTACAGATGTCAAAAGTCAGCAGCTGTCACCATATCCCCCTGGACACACCCACCTGGGATGTCACATCTAAGCTCTCCTAATCACTGCCACTCTCAAAACCATCCTTCTGCTAGCAGAGCCCAGAGGCTTACAACTGAGAAAAGCTGCCTTGACCAATTACCTGCTCCCCCTGAAGTTTGAGGATTTCAGTGTGGCAAACAGGAATCCTGCACACTCCTCACTCCACAAGTGTGGAATCTGAGCCCAGAGACATCCTAAGACCTGCTGCCTAAGGCTGTGAAACCAAACTGAATCCATGACCCCTGGACCACAACCCAGGTCTTTTCCCCCAGATCCTAAGGCTGAAGCTACGAATGCAGCCTGGGCCAGCATGTGCAAGCCTCGCTGATCACACCTGGCATGCTTGGAAAGGATCCTGCACCGGGCCAGGGGCTGTCCATGAGGTTGGTCTCTGAGCAATGCTGTCATTATACCCTTTAACATTGGCTTGGTCTGGTACATCTCTTCTGGGACATCAAGGTATCATATCCAATCTCTAGTGCAGGACACTGTGAGTGAGGGGCTCTGACATCATTGACTAAGACAAGGTAACCAGGTGTGGGGGAGGGGTGGCAGTGGAGGTTAGACCAGCTAATCTAAGTAAAAATACCTACTGAGGCCACAAAGAGGTCTCCAATCTTCTCAGTGGAGTCCCATTCGGCCACACGGGAGGACAGGGCGATCTGGAACATGGAGTGACAGTGGAGAATCTCCTTCACGCGGAAGAACACCACTTGACACTTGCGGACACTCAGGGCCTTGGGTTCCATCTCCATGAGTGGGTTACGATAGTCCTGCCAGGGTGAGTGGAATCGAGAATGAGTCCAGCCATCATCAAGGCCACCTAGACAAAGTGGTTGCCGAGAACTGAGCAGACTCCCCACCCGGTGGGGCCTTCCTGATGCAAGTAAAAGTATCCTTCCTTCTTCGTGGACGTTTCTAGAAGGTTCTCCTTGAACGTGACAGTTCTGCCCTGTCTCTGTCACTCCATAATGCCCCCGACCCAGGAACTTCTGTGTTACGCTGCCTTGGAGCAAGAGAATCACTTCTACGCCATCTGTGTGTGAGGACTTTGGGTAGGTGGCTTGGGGCCAAGGCTGGCTAGTGGGAAGCACAGGGCCATCTGTGTGGCTGAGGAGCAGGCTCTCAGATCACCACAGTTCCCTGAACTCTCAAAGCTAGAACTACACTTTAGTCACTTTGTAGGATGCTGGGATCCTTCACATGGGTCCCAAACTGTTCCCACACCAGCAGTTACCTGCACTGGTGGCCTCATTCCAACATCCCTGCTTAGCATCCCCTGGGCACCCCAGTGTGAGGATGAGGGAGCATCCCCCTGCACCCTTGCTTTGAGGACTACCTGAATGGCCAGGAAGACACAGTCCCTTCCAGGTCCATATGGGAACACATGCCTTGACTCATTTCAGACTTCCAGTTTCACTTCAGAATACAGTTCTCACTACAAACAGGCCTTAGAAAGCCCTGGTGTCCATACTTGTCCAGTTCCTTAGAAGCAGAACTGGCTTTCAGGCCCTTTTCTGTAAAACTACCATAATTCCAAATGATCTTTATAAAAAGACTCTCTAGAGCCTTCCTGCCCTCATCCCAGAGACCCCTCCAGTCCTCTGAAGTCTCACCTGGAGTATCCGCTTCAGTGACTCCACATAGCTGCCTTCGCTCTGCACAATGGAGCCCAGGATGTGTCTCCGGACCACCTGCTTAGGCCGAGAGCATGGTCAAAATATGGAATCCAAGGAGCAGAACCAGTACCCGATATATGAAGGGTCCAAAGGCAAGAGGGGGCTGACAATTACAGGCCCTAGGAGCCCCAGAGCCACATGGGATAGACCAAGAGACACCCCTGTACTCTGGTAGTCATGGAGCTAGTGGGTCTTAAGCAATCCTAAATTCTGGGACCTCACCATCCCCAGAGCCCCAGTATGGAACACACATTGTCTGGTTCCCTGCGAAGATCCCCCTCTACTTTACAGACACTTGTCCTCAGATTCTAAGTAGCATAACCCAGGCAGCAGGCTGACAGCCGCCCCACAGACCTGCTGAGGGCTCAAGCCATCTGGCATGGGACCCAGCTCTGGTGCTGGAGGTTTGAAGTCTGTCACGCCAACCTCCAGGAGTCCCATATCTTCCTCTTCCGAGTCACCTGAAAAGAGAAATGGATAAGATGGTACAGCTAAGGTGGGGATGGTACAGCCTGCCCAGGCCCCAGGAGATAAGAACCATTCAAACAGCCCCGAGTCAAATCTGGGAACAGGTGCCCCTGAGCCAAGTGGGTCAGATCCAGATCCAGCTCCCAGGCTCCCTATGGTCCACAGCAGCGCCCCCGAGAGCCTTTGTTTGTGGGAGTAGGAGGCAGAGTTGGAGTATGAGAAGAAAGTACACCACAGAGTCACTGTCCCTGCTGAGACCTGTCCACTCTGCCTGGCCCAGCTTGGCATGGGCCAACCACTCATGTCCCCAGCATTGGGCACTAAAAATAGTTTTTAATCTGGATGCCAAAAAGAAGGGGAAGAAAATACAGCCCAAGAAGAATCAACTCATCAGCTTTGCTCTTTCACTGTTTAAAAAATACAAGGATACCCCAAAGGGAGCTGGCTCAGCTGGGTGTGACAGGACTCCAGTCTACAAGGGCTGGGCTCAGCCTATGACAGAGAGTCCAACAGCAACCCAAGGCCCTAAGGGAAAAAGGAGGCCCGGCAGGATGCCGAAGGGTTGTCCTCCCACAAGAGGCTCAGGGCAATGAACCCCTGTTATTCAGAGGCTCCAGTGCCCATGACAGCCACGGATAGCAGGAAGCGGGAGACCGAGAAAAGGAGAAGTGGTAGCCAGTCCAGCTGCCGGAGCAGCAGGACACCCAGTCAGGCCCTTACCTGAGCAGGACACAGAGGAGGAGGAAGAGGATGGACAGCGAATGATAGCATGGGGGTGAGGGTGGGGGTGGTGAAGGACCTCCTGCCTGGCCCACATATTGCCTCGGGCATCACCACGCACCCACCCCAGCCGCCTGCTCCGAGGCTTCCTCTTCCCCCAGGAGCTGCTGGGTAACATTCTTGGCCTGTGATCTGAGCCGCCCAGCTATTAATAACGCCTCTGGGGGAGGGTCATTTAGGCCCAGGGCTAGTGGGCGGAGTGGAAAGGGTGTCCCAGAAGTAGTCCCCAGTCACTCGGCCTGTCTACACCCTTATAGGAGTCAGTGCCCCCAAAGGTAGAGGAGGCATGGGACAATTGGGTCAGCCAGCGTTAAAGTGTTACCTCTACAAGAACTGAGTGAGGTCCCAGCTTTGAGGCCAGAGAGACTGGATGAGACCCAAGACAGCATGATGCACTCTGGCACCAAATGCCACCAGGACTGACAATCATCTAAAACAATGCCTACTGCACAGGATCCTCTCTGGGTGCATCCCAGACATCATCTCCTTGGCCTCAGGAGACAGGAACCGTTATTAGCCCCATTGCACGAAAGAGAAAACTGAGGCACAGATCAGCAAAAATGCACAATAACCAAGAGACTGGAGACGCGATGGGTTCTCCCTGGCTTGGAGCCATGTTCTTTCTAAGCGCCAGTCCATGTGGGAAGCCAGCAGAAGGCACTCCCCGGATGAGGCCTCCCCCACCCAAGGTCTGGCACCCTCAGAGTTCTGCCCAGACATCACTGGCCATTAACCTACTGTCCTACATCTTGGTCCCCTTGTCCTCTTGTCTGTTGTCCCCAAAGATACAACACAGCACAGGCTCTAGGCCTTGCTGAGACCCTTTTGAGGGCCCTAGTCTGGATACTATCTGGAAGAGGGGATCAGTGCCCTGGTGATCATCAAAAACAAGAGGTGAAGACCTGAGTAGGGCCTAGAGAACGGAGGCGTCTTGGAAGAGTGGCCAGGGCAAGGAGAAGAACCAAGACAATGTTCAGGGCAGGTGAACATGTGGGCAGAACCTTCATCTCCTGCCAGTGGCAGATCTCAGACAAAGCCTGGATCTGGCAAGGGCAGGAAGCCTGTGCAAGCCAGGAAGGCCCAGGCAGGAAAAAGGCACCACAAGACCCTCTCCACCTGCGTCACTTCCCCAACCAACCCTTCCCCCAGCTACCCACATGACTCACCCCAGATGCTGAAATGCCACCTCATCAGAGGGCTGCAGTCTCTCAGCACACCCCACGCAGCTCTTCCTCTGCTCCTTCCCCACCCCACCCCCCCAGCTTTATTTCTCTCCCAAAGCGCCTATTGTGACTGGACATTGTATTACCTATTCGCTCACACTTTGGCCTAACCAGAGCATTAACTTTGCCAGAATCTAGGGCAAAATTCATAGCCACTCCATTCACAGCATATCTGGGACCATGGGCTTCTATCCATAGCAGCCTACAGAAGACAGTTTGCTGAATGAGTAAATGGCCAATTGATCAAATCTAACCATGGGACACTTCTGTCTAAGACCATGGTGACTCTCTGATGTCTTTTTGAGCAAGGGCAAGTATCCAGCCAGGCCCATAGAGCCACACTGACCCAGCCCTGACCTCTAACTCAGCATCCTCCATCACCCCCATGCCTGTTTGTCCTCAGGAAAGTCTATGACCTCTCTGTTCCTGTCCCCTCATCTGCAAACTGGCATGTGATGCTCCTCCACACCTGATTTGTCATCTGTGAAGATTAGGCAAGGCACCCAACAGACACTCCATTAATGTTGACCCTCAAAGTCTTTGCACACGCTCAACCTTTGCCCTAGAGCTCCATTCACCTTTCACCTCTACCCATGCTCAACTCCACACTCCCCCAAGAATCTAAAAGACTAATGTCAGTCTGAACCATCATCCCCACTGTACCTGGAGCCCCTGGGAGAAATTCTGTTCAGTTCACTGAGGACAGTGTTTAGTAGATATTCAGTAAGTAGTGAAGAGATAAAGATGGACAAAGAACATTCTAGATAAAGCCCAGGTGAACCAGGAGGGCAACAGCCATGGCCACACACTGAAGGGAGGCCCCATGGCTCACAGAAGAATCTGGCCACACCAGCCAGAGGTGTGGGAAGCAAGCTGGAACTGACCCAGACATTTGGGGCTCAATTCAGAAGAGGTACTAGTGACATCACCTCCAGCATGCCCCAGCCCAGTACATCCAGTCGCCAACCCTGCTCACCGAGGACGTCTTTCCTATGCAGAAAGGAGACTTTACGCATGACAGCCATCCGTGTCTTCTCCAGTCCATCCCTAGTCCCGCTCTTGGCTGCCTTCATGAGCTGGGTCATCTGAGTAAAGGCAGAGAGGGCTCATTAGAGGCTGAGGGGAGCTGGGGACCCCTGCCTTCAAGGGACCTCAGGCCAGACATCAGAGCCAGCCAGCCCTGTTCCATCCATTCTGAAGGGGTGAGCAGCCGAGACCAGGGGTGGCAGAGAGGGAGATGTGTTCATGCTCCAGAATCCCTCCATGGGCAGGAGAGGGCTTGACCCTCTTCCTTCTTCTTAGGGGGTGATGGAATGGGGGAAAGGCCAGGTCTGGGTTCAAACCCCAGCTCTGATACTCCTCAGCAAGTGAACATCTCTCTGAGCCTCAGACAGAAGCGCACAGGCTACCCTCCCAGATGAGCAGAGATTCAACAGGCTAGCTCTGGGAAGGTCCCTGAAGGCTAGCCCCCTCCCGGCTGAGCTGGGTGAGGAGCCCCACCCCCCATCCCCAAATGCCAGGTTAAAGCCTCTGCCCACACGGAGGGAAAACTGAGGCCAAAGGCTGCAGAAGCCACACTGCAGCGCTGCCAATAAATCAGCCAGGGAGGCCTCGAGGTGAGAGGGGGGTGACAGGCTGAGTGGGAGGCAGACACCCTGCCCCTAGGACGCAGACCTAAGAGGAAAACTCTGTCCCCTTGTCCTGTCTCTGCCCCAACACTTTCAATGCCACCAGCATTTATTATCAGAATGTTCCACAAGGGTGGAATAGCCACACTGTCCAAAATGGGACCCACGTGTCACTAATGGGCACTCTGAACACACCGTGTGACTAAGAATGGGAAATCTCTAGTTCATTTCATTTTACTTTCAATGGGAAGAGCCACAGGGCCATGGCATGAATGTTCCAGGAAACCCCCTCCGTCCTCAGACTCTGATGAAGATGAGGATGCAGATCTGAAAGTGAGGGTCCCCTGGATCCACTGGCCTCACTTCGGCTCCCAACTGAAGGGCTATACACTTCTCTTCATGGGGTCTCAGTGAGGACAGACAGAGAGCCTGGGGAGGCAGGCTAAGGGAGAGGCCCCCTCCAGCATTGGAGGCCTGAGAACCTGGGTGGCTGAGATCCTGGGAACAGGCTGAGAACATAGGGGCCTGAGAGCCTGGTGGGGGGGGTGAGAACCTGGGTAACTGAGAGCCTAGGGGCTGAGATTATAGGAAGCTGAAGGCCTGGGGGACTAAGAGAGAGCCAGGGCCTGACAGCCTGGGGGCTGAGAGCCTGGGGGCTGAGATCCTGGGGGCTGAGAGCCTGGGGGCTGAGATCCTGGGGGCTGAGATCCTGGGGGCTGAGATCCTGGGGGCTGAGAGCCTGGGGGCTGAGAGCCTTGAGGATAGGCTGAGGCTAGAGAGGCAACACAGACTGATGGCTTTTTAGGAACAAGACTGGCTTTCAGGAAACAAGAAAAAGGAAGCGGATCCCCCTTGCTATAGCAATGGTTTTTGGTCTCTTGGTAGAAAGGGTCATAAGCACCTTTGAAAATCTAACAGGGGAACAGATATCAACCCCAGAAACTGTACATTAGTGTACCACTCTTCTGGGGCACATCCAACTATGGGGGTTAACCCCAGATGGAACCATCAATGGGTCTATCCTCAGAATCCCTTAGTGTGGCTTTGAGGGATCAAGAAAGTCTACTCAACAGCAGGTGAATACCCCAGAAGGTTCCCTGCATTGGCCTGGCATGAGCACAGTGTAAACGGGCCAGAGGCACAAGTGTGCTGCCCCTCCATGGGCCCCTCCTTCCATGGGCTCCTGGCTTCTCTCCTCACTCCCTTCTTGGGTCATGACCTCCAGAGGTGTCTGCTGAGGTCTCTCCTTCCTCTTGCTGGCCTTAGCTCTGCTGTGATGGGCAAATCTGTAGGACTGTCAGCACTCAGACCCTGGCATGCCCACAATGGAATCTAGCTCTGCTGCTGACTGCCAGGGTGACCACCAGACACTGCCTATTCTCTTGGCGTGAAATGATAGTGGAAAGACAGCTTTCCCTGGGTGCCATGGGAACATTACAAATAACAATGGCCACTATAACTAAGCTCATAGAAGCCAAATATTACCAAGTACCTTATCAGCCCCATCATCCAGTCCCCACATCCACCCTGGGGCCTCTGTTAGTTATGACAGAGAAATGGAGAAGCCAAGGGGTCTACTCAGGGTCACTCAGTGGGTAAGCAGTGAGGCTAGGATTGAACCCAGATCCACAGGGCTCCACGGCCCATTCTGTGTGGTGCCCAATTAAGGCCATCTACTGCTATCTCTAAGAGCATTACCCAGAAGCCTAGTCCTCCTATGTAGCACAAGCTGGTCTTGAATTAGCAATTCTCCCTTCTCAGCCTCCCAAGTACTGGGATTACAGGCATATGAGTGCCCGGTCTGGCATTTTTTAATAGAAGAATCCTGGGTCATTCCAGGCACTCTTAAATTTGAAATGCCACTGGCTATTCTTGTGGTTCATTAACATCTCCCTGGCACGTGGAGGAGGTAGGGGGGACCTAGGCAAGAACCAGGAAGTGGAAGAAACAGCTGGCTCTTAGCTTTGCCCTTCCGCAGTGCAGATGTGAGAGGCAGCCAGGTCCTAAGTATCAAGGGTGGACTCCCCAGGCTCACACCACCCTCCTCTGCAGCCCAGCAGAAAGGCCCCCTGGGGCAGACAGTACCTTACAATCGCACTTGAGCTTCAACTCCTGCACGTCTCTACCCCCAACTCTCAAAGCCAAGATGTCTCTCTTAGTCCTGACGTATCTCTCCTTTAGCCTAGTCAGGTCTGGAGAAAGCTGGGGCCCCAAGCGGCCAGGCAGAAGGAGAGCAGGCGAGAAGAGCAGGCGGAGACAGCCAGCGAGGAGACAAAACACAGACAACGGGAAAAGGAGACTCAGGTCACGTGGCAGACAATCAGGCCAGGCAGATGGGATAGCAGTCTGGGTGTATCCAGCTGGAACCTGCACCTACAGGTCCAGCCCAGCATGCCAGGCAGCTGAAAGTGGGTCTCTTCATTGGGAATCCCAGTCGCTGGGCAGCAGACATGGGAGGGAAGTGAGCCCAGGCCTCCCTCTCATGGCAATAGGGAAATGATGAGATGACTGTGTCTTCTCTTCACCCCAAGACTAACAATGGAGCTTCTAACATGGAAGGCTGACAAGGGATGGATGGGCTGAATGACAGGGTAGGGACAATGAACAAGTATGTGGACAAAAGGATAAGGGTTAAAGGGTTGCTAGACAGGTGAGTAGACAACACAGAGATAGATGGATTGATGAATGTGTTCAAGGATGGATGGATGGATGGATGATGGGTGCGTGGATGATGGCTGGGTGAGTGGATGGATGGATGAATGGATGGATGGGAGGGTGAGTAGGTGGATAAATGAATGGGTGAGTAGATGATGGATGGGTGGATGGGCAGGCAAACAAATGGATAGATGAGCTGCATTTGGTTGAGTAACTATAGCTGGGCAAATGGATGATGGAGAGGCAGCTGGGTGTCCAGAAGCAGTGCTGAGCTGATAAATACTTACCAGCTGGTTCTCAGGGGTACAACCCCTGCAATTTGGTGTCTCCACGGTATGAAACATCCAACCCTGGCCAGTCACATGCTACCAAAGCAACACCATTGAACATTGACTTGTAATGCAGACAAGCTAGCCCAAGCTCGTCCAGCATTCCACTGGAGGAAAAGGTAAATGGGCAGAAGAGAGGGAAAGAGGGAGGAAGAAGAGAGGGAAGGATGGAGGGGAGGAAGGACAGAGGGATGAACGGAGGGTGTGAGGAAAGGAAGGAGAGGGCCACAGCATGGAAGCATGAATGGCGGATGACGGCTCACATACTATCTGGAGAGTGGCCAGACAGAAAAAGCAGACATTTAAATACATGACCTGCGTGAGCCACAAGGGCATCTGATGAAGCACACAGACAATAGAGACACTGTCCACTTCTGGACAGACAGCCTAGCAGAAAGACAGAGCGGGGACTCTGCAGGAAGGTGGGCATACATACAAGTCCTGGATCCCCACTTAACAAGCCAGCGAAGTCTTTGGACCTCACTGAGGTTGCAGTTTTCTCATTGGTGACCATGAGAAGTTCTGGCCATCTAGCTTCATTGACAGCTGAGAGCATTATCAGATGCCCCATGTGAAGCCCAGAGCTCAGTAATGATTCAAAGCAGAAGAAACTAGCATCCTATTTCTTAATAAGCCCTCTGTGTTTACTAAATGGATGAATCAATGGATGGAGGAGGGATGAGTGGATGGCAGACAGACAGATGGTTAAGGTCTTCTTACCCATATATGAAGCTGGGTCCTGGTCTTGCCATTCATTGGCTGTGTGACCCCAACCATGTCACCTAACCTCTCTGAGCTTCACTCAGCTATGTGAAACTCATGGTCAGCAACACTGACCATTCACTCCCAACACACTGGGCAGGATGGGCTCTATCTTGAGCCCTGTTCAGCTATAGAATGAACCCATCAATTCCTTTGCCTTCTGGCCCCTCACCTCTCTGAGGGTCAAAAGAATGGGGAAGCATTGGGGTCCAAGGTCACTGGCTGAGCTGAACAGAATGAAACTGAAGCCAGAGTGGATACTTCAGTAATGAGCCCACCCTTCCCAGACTGCCCTAGCTGGGTCACAGTGATTGGTTACAAAGAGGTCACAGGCACAGAGACAAGGTCTCATGGCAGCCCATCTCATGCCCAGCAAACACCTGCTGACCCTGGTGGCCAATAATAGAACAGCCACTTGGGGACCAAGAAAGTTCAAAGTAGCTCCTCACACCTGGGTCAGGCGCTTCTAAGAAGGTCCCTTTATAAATACTTGGGTCAGTTTTTTGAGCTAGAGTTGATTGGCCTGGGTATCTTGAAGTAGGGAGTCCTTTAGCTAGCTTATTGCTAGGGTTCCAGTCAGAGTCCAAGAACTGGATAAAATACTTCCACAGATGTCTGCCACCCAGAGTCCCGAGGAGCACACAGCACATGTGCAAGCAATAATGCCCTTGAAACATACAGTGGCTGCAAAGCCAGGCAGAAAGCATGGGCCCCCAGCAGCTCAGGAGAGTGAAGCTCCATAGGCAGTGCTTAGCAATATCCCTAGGCAAAGAGGGCAAAGAGAAAAAGCCACACTCTCTCCCATATCCCTGGGAACCAGCCACTAGAAAGCATACAGGCCTTAGCAGATGGACAGAGAAAAGGTCCTCCGGTTAAAAATCCCCAGACCTAACTATAGGACATTGCAGAGCAAGGGTACAAAGCCCTCCCCAACCCCCTACCCTAGAGTGAGTTTGTTAAGGGGTAGTTCCTGGCAGGCCACAGCATATCCTACTCCAGGCCAGGCTATGCATAGGAGAAGCCCTTTCCAGCACTCTTTAAAGTTATGTGGGCCACTTGCGCCCCCTGGGTCCAGAAGGTTTAAAGGCCAAATCTGAGCCAGGGTCCCTGGGAGCAGACCCCTGGTGTCTGTGATGTCAACCAGCTCCCATCAGGACTCCAGACACCATGCAGGGCCAAGGTCAGCTGCTGGGTAACACAAGTGTGCCATTTCTACCTCTCCTTCCCTCAGAGATTCCAGCATTCCCTCTCAGATTCTCCTGTCAAGAGTACAGAGTGAGCCAGGTGTGGTGGCTTGATCCCCACACTAGCCAGGCAGAGGCAAGCAGATCTCTGAGTTCAAGGCCAACCTGGGTTACAGAATGAGTTCCGGGACAGTCAGGCCTACACAGAGAAACCCTGTCTCAAAAATCCAGAGGAGGAGGTAGGAGTGGCTCTGGGTGATGAGGAAGGACCACAGGATGCCCAGGATATAAGAGTCTACCTGTCATCATCCCGAGCAGCAGAGGCTGACATACCCTGATCTCTATGGAGAGGTGACTCAGGGAACTTGGGGGCCTCTTCTCCAAGGGAGCATATGCCACCCATTCTGAAAACAGGAAACAATGCAGGCAAGCCTGGGCTGTCTCTCTAGCCCACAGGCATCAGGGTTGTCTCCTCAGGTCTCAGGAGTCCTGCCCCAACCTTCACCTGGCTTTGCATGCCCTCAGATCTGTCCAGCATGCTGCTGGGCAGGACCCACTCATATCAACAGAAAAGTGCATAGATATATATATGCATATCTTATACATATACATATGTATACATACATATATAACATATACATATATATGTTATGAGATAGGGTCTCATGCAGCCCAGGCTGGCCTCACACTTCCTAATAGCAGATGACAATCTTGATCTTCTAATCCTCCTTCTGCCTCCACCAGCCTAGCGCCAGCACTGCAGATCTACACTCCACACTCAGTTTTTGGGGTGCTGAAGATGAGAGCCTCAAGAACTCTAGCAGCTAAGCCATACCCCCCAGTCCTTGTTATCAGTCTTAACAAACTATGTCATACACAAAATCTCCTCCTAGCCCATCAAGATCTGCCAAGCCTGGGTCAGATCTTCCTGGACCCACACTATCCTACATGACTTAAGGTGATACCTGGGGACACGGTAGGGTCTTAAGACCTCTGCTTTGTGGTCAGAGAACATTAAGCTCCTTCCCATGGCCTATTCTGAGAAGTCTGGGGTCCAAACAGTTGGGCTTGCTCAACACAAGGCTGAGTTAAGGCTTTCTAGACTACTCTGGGCAGCACTCCTGACACCTAAAACCCAAGAACAGACATGAAAACATACTGTAAACCTTCCTAAGAAGTCCATGGATGCAGCCAGAGCTAGCCAATAATCCCATCCACCCCCATGTCTAAAGGGAGCCTGCAGGTCACCTCTGGTCAGGCAGAACCTTTAAGTATCACCCACTGAATCTCAGCCTCAGCATGGAACATGAGAAGAAGGAACAGAGCAGGAAAGGATGACCATATCCACTCCAACGGCTCCTTATAAAACAGGCAGGGAAAAGGCCACATGAGGCAGATAGCCAGAAAGCAAATGCCGGGCCAGTACAGCTCCAATGTGGTTGGTTCCGTGCTCACACACCCCCATCGCCTGTTAACTCCCCAGAGAAAATGGTACTGTGTGGGTCTGAGGATGGACCTTGTAGGGCAGGGAAACCAAGATAAATGAGTCAATGACCAACTCAAATCATTTGGCTGCACTTGAAGGACCACTATGTTCAGAAGAATTCTGAAGAATTCTAAACCCATGAACATCATGAGCAACTGATCTACCTGGTCTGCATAGAAATGAAGGGGTCGGGGAAGACTTATCTCCATCGTGGGTCCTCCACAGCCAAACAGGGGGTCCCAGGTCACTTCTGGACACAGGATGACCCAGGCCTCTTGTTGATCACTCACCATACATTGTTGGAAATTGGTGGTACCCAATGGGGGTCTACCTCCTGCCCTTCACTGCCCGCATCCCTTCCTGAAGGAGTCTGGATGCCCAGATCTTGAAATAGCTGCCCCCCCAGGCTCCTCACCTTGGGCTGGAAGGATCCCCGGTGCTTAGTGGGCTCTGCCTCCGGCTTGGCCTCCTCCCCTGAATCCTCACTGTAGCTTTCAAATTCACTGGAGCTCCAGCCTAGGTCCTCAGCCTGACGCGGTGCTCCAGTGTGATGTACATCCTCGTAAAGTAGGCCCCGCTCTGTCCCTATCAGTCAGGGACAACCTGGTGAGCCAGAGGCCCCAGCTACCCAGATATGGAACCCCAGTGGGTAAAGATGTAAGGAAGGGAGGGCGGATGAAGCAGGTGTGCTGGTCTGGCCCCAGACTCAGTTCCACTTCCTCAGAGGCAGTGCCAGCATGACCCCCACCTCTCTATGAGAGAAGGGCCTGAGAAAACAGGAACACAGAAGAACTATGTCCAACATGAAAGGCTCAATTGTCTCTTAACATGGCGTTCCTTTGATAGCAGGGTGCTCACTCTTCAACATTTGTTCGGGAGAGAAAAGAAACCTCAGGGTCTAACTGGAACCCTAGTGTGCTCCTGGGTTACTAGAGATGTCAACTGCATCAGTGGAGAGACACAGGAAGGGGCTGGACTTCCTCAATGCTATATCCCTCCCATGTGGTTCATGTGGTCTGCAAGGGTCCAGGAGGCGCAGCTGGCCTAGCGTCCAGGAGGAACCCCCACATTCGAAGACTACAGTAAGCTGAGTGTCCTGTCTCTAGAGAGGCAGCACCCAATGGGGCACTAATGTGCAAGGGGTGTGTATGTGTGTGTGTGTGTGTGTGTGTGTGTTGCCTCAGGAACTGTCCATCTTGTTTTTTGAAGGTGGATCTATCACAAGGACCCAAGGCTTCCAACTCAACTAGGATGGCTGGCCAGCAAGAAAGCTATCTCTGCCTCCCTAGCTTTGGGATTACACCATACCCAACATTTTTATACTGGTTCTGGGGATCAAACTTCAACCTTCCTGCTTGGTGACAAGTATTTTACCTCCAGTCATGGGAGGTTATTTTTAATCCAAGATGTTACTGACTAACATCTCCAAGGCAAAGCAGCAGGCCACCCTGGCTGTGACCTTGAGAAGGAGAGGCTGGGTGTTCTATTTCTCCATTGGACACCCCCTCAGCTATTGCCCAAGGAGATCCTGGGGATGCCTAGAAAAAGATCCACTGTGACACCTGAGGACAGTGAAGACCAGGGCTGCGTCATCACCTGCTTGACTTTATTTAGGTAAGAAATCAAGGTAGGGGGACCCCAGTCAGCTACTGGGACTGCCCAGCTTTGGGACACACCACTCCCCACCCCCGTCTCCATCACCTATCTTCCCAGGATCCAGTGAGCTGCAAGCCGGTAAATATGGTCCAAGCCCAGCCCAGACCTGCTAAAATAACATCTCACTGGTTCATCAGTCCCTTTTCTTGGGACAGAAGACAAGAGAGTCTCAAAGGCCCTCTGGTTCTGTTGTGTGCGTACTCCCTGTAGTACTGTATATTATATTGTACAAGGACAGTTACTGCTGCCCCATCAGACTAAGGGCTACCTAAAAGCAGAGGTGACAGTTCCCAACTGGGTGATGATCCCCCAGTCCAGAAACAGAACAATGTAATTAAAAAATAAAGAAGAGTCATCCTATATTCAAATTCTAGCTGTGTGATCTGGGACTTAGGGCTTGACTGTCTGATGCATATGGAACCACAAGCCCTATGCTGCCTATCTCAAGGATTTGACTCTGCAGGAGAATCAAATGTGCTTCATCTGTCAGGAAACTATCCAGATTTTCCAGGAAGGGGTAGAGCACTGGGCTTGAATTCCAGCCTGATCTCTAAAATTCCTCTGCTGTAAAATAATCACAGGTTACGTGGTAACATGTGAAAAGTTGGCCTGAAGCAATGGTGTGTTCCTATAACCCCAGCTGACTTAGAGACTGATGATGAGTTCAAGGCTAGCCTCAAGATGAGTTCAGGGCTAGCCTTAGCAGCATGGCAGGACCCTGTGTCAAAGCACCAAGGGTCTAAGACATAGCTTGGAGGTACAGTGCTAGCATGCACAAGACCTTGGCTTTGGACCACTTTGTGTGTGTGCCCATGTGTGCATGTGTACATTTGTGTGTGTTCACGTGTGCATGTGCAAATATATGTATTAAGTAGCATGGCTTAATGTATCTCAGCTCCCCACCACCCACCCACCCACCCACCCACCCACACACACACACACACACACACACACACACATCTCTCTCTTCCACCTTCAACTCAGAGCAGAGCCTCTTTGTGTCACCCTGCAGGCAGAACAACCTGCCAGCTCCCACCACTGCCCTGGAAGCCAACACAGCTAACTCATTTTCCCTGAAGTTGATCCAGGCTTGGGAAGGTGACCTTATTCAGGGGCTCATACATAATGTCAACCTACCCAAGACCCCAAACCCTGTCCTGCCCTGCTTGCCCAGACCTAAAGTTAAGGCAGATCTCTGCTCCTATGTCTGCAGGGGTGTGAAAGAACAGAAGGAGGAGGTAGAGACCCTCCTAAGCATGGCTTCCCCTCCCTGTCCCAGAGTAAGTCCAGGAAGGAAGCCAGAATGGGCCATACCGGGCTGATGGGCTTCTGGGCTCTCACAGGGCACGTCGTCATAAATCACATCTTCATCCAGGGCAGGGAAAGTGAATCGGTCGACTGCTGACAGAGGGGAGAGAGGTCACCCAAGTGACATATAGTGACAGCCACGGAGGACCAACCAGCTGGTAGCCATCCATGCATCCTGACTCTCACCACTGGGGATACAACTCACTGCTTTCCTCTAGCCCACTGGCCTTCTCAGTGACCTCCACAGACCCCACCTTGCCTCCCTGCCACCCACAGACCTCCACCCTGGCCACAGCACCTGAAGGGAAGTCCTACATTTATGCCACCCCCAGGATAGAAAACCTGTCCTGGCCCCTGGGCCTCCTAAAAAGGCCCTAACCTAACCAACCCCTAAAGGATGCCTTCCTGAGTCCTGCCGAGTCCAGAGCCTGGTCAGGCTCTGTCTCTGATACCCACTTCTTCCTCCCACACATCCCCCCACTCTCCAGTGGGTCCAGACTGACGATCCCTCTTCTGGGTGGTCTGCTATTCCTCACTAATCTTGCCCCTTCCCCTTTGTCTCATTCTCTCACCCACCCCCTGTAAAGTATAATCACAAATGTGATCATCTCACTCACATTGGCAGAGGTACTTGAGGAAGCTAGGGAGCTGGCAGCCTGCTTCACCCCAAAATTTGCATCACTGACAAGCATCCCCTGGTCCCTGGCTAGAACAGAAGCTGCTCTTCTCACTTGTGTGGGAACCACCTGCTTCTGAGTGTGGCTCTCCTTGTAGAGGGCCTGTCTCAGTCACCAGGGAGCTAACTCTGGCCAGCCTCATGCTGGAGCCTCTGACAGCAAGTGGACAGCTGGATTAAGACTCTAGGGCTCTGGTGAGCAGCCACCAAGCCTGTGATAACTCTAAATATGAATGCACCCTGGGCCCTCAAGCACTCGTGCCAGCTCTTGGCCTAGAGACAAAAAGATCACCATGGTTCTACCTGGGGTGCATGGCAGATGGGGGACAAGGGGGGGGCGACAAGGGGGGACAGCTTACTGCGACGTGAGCTCTTCCGTTTCCAGCTGGAGCGCCGAACCCCAGAGACAGCTGTGCCCACAGCATCCCCATTGCTGACCACGGTGGGTGCCCTGCAGAGAGATGGCTCAATGAAACTTCAGCCTCCTCGCCACACTGAAAGGATGACGATGGCTTAGGGTTAGGGTTAGGGTTAGGGTTAGGGTTAGGGTTAGGGTTAGGGTTAGGCCCTCGGGTCATCTAAGCTAGCTAGGCTTCAAAAAACAAAAGAAAACCTTGGCTCTGATTCAAGACGATTTTTGTATTCTTTCAGGTGATCTATTCTTTAAGGTTTATTTATTTATTTTATATGAGTACTCTATCAGATCCCACTAGAGATGGCTGTGAGCCACGATGTGAATGCTGGGAATTGAACTCTGGTCCTCTGGAAGAGCAGTCAGTGTTCTTAACCACTAAGCCATCTCTCCAGACCTCTGACTCAAGATTTTTTTTTTTTTTTTTAAATTCTGTGAGGATTTTTTTTTTAACTTTATTTATTTATTTATTTATTTGCCTTGGTGTTCGCCTGGAACTGGAACTACAGGCAGTTGTTAGCTGCCATGTGGGTGCTGGGAATTGAACCCGGGTCCTCTGGAAGAGCAGACAGTGCTCTCAACCGCTGAGCCATCTCTCCAGCCCCTGACTCAAGATTATTAATGTCATGAATTGCAATGTTTTTACTGTGCAGTAGTGTTCTCTGCTCTTAGAAAAAAAGAAATAGACTATTTTGTCATAGATAGCAAAGACTTCATTTACTCAGCATGTATAAAACCATTCTGTCTTTGGGATTGGATTATGTTTGAATGTTTGATTTTAAAAACTGCTGAATTGAGCTGGAGAGATGGCTCAGAGGTTAAGAGCACTGACTGTTCTTCCAGAGGTCCTCAGTTCAATTCCCAGCACCCACATGATGGCTCACAACCATCTATGATGACATCTGGTACTCTCTTCTGTATACATAGTAAATAAATAAGTCTTAAAAAAATCAAATCAGAAAAATTTTTTTAAATCGCTGAACTGAATTTCATTTAAATAAAAGTGCAATATGAATTTTGTCCTGAGATAATCTTTAACAGCCCCTGAAATGGCTTTAAACATTCTACTGTCTTGTACTGGGTATCTATGTAAAAGAGCAGAGCGGGCTCAGCATTGGTGATTATGACATCAACATGGCCTAGCAACTATGAGAAACTGTTTCCCTGTGTGCCACAGCATCCAACATTTACCGGAGATTTAGATCGTCCTAAACAACTAAACAAGCACACCCACCTCTTAGTATGCAAAATTTGTTTATGTCTTTAACCATTGGCAAAATTAAACATATGCTAAGGAATTTTTAAATAAATGTCTAAGTGATCTGTCATTGCTAAGTATGTGGTGTGTATATCTATTTATAGACCTATCAGTCCAAAGTTGGATGTAAGTTTCTTGGGTGAAAAGGGGTCATGAATTGGAAAAAGTTTTAACTTGGTATCCAGACTGGGAAACAGGCTTCCTCACTCACTCAGACCACTGAGCTAATCAGAGGGTAACTAAACAGATGTCTGCCTGCTGTGAGAACTGTGTTCTCCCACTCTTCAAAAGCCGAGGTTGAAGGAGGTGAGATGATTCAGTAGATAAAGATGCTTGCTGCCAAGTTTGATGGCCTGAGGTTTGATTCCCAGGACCCACACAGTGGAAGGAAAGATCCAGCCCCTTTAGTTGTCCTCAGACCTACACACACACACACACACACACACACACACGCACGCACGCACGCACGCACGCACGCACGCACGCACGCACACCACAAATACATATATAAATAAACAAAAATACAAATAAACAAAAATGTTTAAAACATTTTTAAAGCTGAGGCTTACACTTAAATCTTCACCTACTCCCCAGCCCCACTGTATCACACAAGGTCCCACTCTACTGTTGTGGTGGTTTGAATGAAATTGACTTCCACAGGTTCTTATATTTTCATGGTTAGTTCTCAGATGATGAACTGTCGGGGAAAGATTAGGAGGCGTGGCCTTGTTGGAGAAGGTGTGTGTCACTGGGGATGGGCTTTGAGATTTCAGAAGCAGCCCATGCAGATGAAGAAGTCTCTTTGCTAATGCCCACAAATCAAGATGTAGCTCTCAGCTACTACTCCAGCACCAGGCATGCCGCCATGCTGCTGCCAAGATGATAACAGTCTAACGCTCCAACACTGTAAGCAAGCCCAGTTAACTGTTTTCTTTAATAAGACTTGCCTTGGTCACAGTTTCTTTACAGAACAGTGACTGAGTCAGAAGTTGGTACCAGGAGTGGGGTGACAGGCCTGACTGTGCTGCTTATCGGCAGAATGTGAACTTTGGAACTTTGAACTGGAAAAGCAGTTGAATGCTTTTAGTAGGACTTACTGGGCCATCCTCGCAGGAGCATGGACAGTGGTGCTGAGGGTGATGAGCACAAGAAGATTCAGTGGGAAGGAATATTAGTAAGTGGCCTAGCAAGCATTCTTACTATATTTTAAGTATAGTAAGTACACTTACTTTCTGCCCTTGTCAAAAAACAAAATCTGCCAGAGGATACATTGAGAAGCTTTAGATGAATAGCATTAGCAGAGGACAATGACAATGAAGACAGCCTAGTCCTGACTGTCATGTGGTTATTAGTGGTCACTCTGTGGAGCTCTATAATGAAAAGGTGCAAGCCAGTAAGCAACTCCCCTCCAAGGTCACTGCATCAGCTCCTGCCTCCAGGTTCCTGTCCTGCTTGAGTTCCTGTCCTGACTTCCCTCAGTGATGAACAGTGATGTAGAAGCATAAGCCAAATAAACCCTTTCCTTCCCATTCTGCTTTAGTCCTGGTGTTCCATCACAGCAATAGAAAGCCTAGCTAGGACATCTGTTTAACCATTATTTCTTTTAAGGAAGGCAAGACACAGCGCTCAGCATCGAATCACAGGCACAGGCTGAGTCTACATCCCAGGGCCTGGTTTGTGACCCTGCCAAAGCCCACAGGTTGAAATGCTCACCCACAGTCAAGCAGTGGTGGCGAACACCTTTAATCCCAGCACTGAGGAGGTAGAGGCAGATGAATCTCTGAAGCTGCTACCTATGCTTACTGTGGCCTGTGGTGGTCATTAGCTCCCAGCTGCCTGAATACTTTGCCAGTCAAGCTACAGTGCTCAGTATGCCTGGGCTGCCGACTACCAGCACTCAGGAGGTAGAGGCAGATGAATCTCAGAATTCAAGGTCAGTTTGGTCTACAGAGCATGTCCCAGGACAGCCAAGGCTACACAGAAAAACTCTGCCTTAAAGAAGGAAGAGAAGGAGGAAGAAGAAAAGAAAGAGAAAGAAGAAGGAAGGCAGGAAGGGAGGGAGGCAGGAAGGGAGGCTCACCCACAAGGGACAGTGAGAGGAAATGGAGCCAGACACTTCCAGGACAGCAAAGGGCAATGTAGCACACCTCCATCCCACAGAGCCCCAAGGCCTGGGTACCCCTCCTCCTCTCTCACAGACAGTGACTGTAGGGAAAAGTGGCCAAAGAAACCCACCCTGGATCTGAAACCAAAGCCAGAGAAAGAAACACTTTATTCCTAAACCCAGACTCAAAGAACTGTGCCCTGACTCTGAAACCAGCACCGAAGAATCACACTTTGGCCCTAGAATCAGAACCAGTGAAAGAAATGTGCCCTGGCCCTGAAATTAGAGCCCCAATGGCCAAAAGAGCCAGTGAAAGAAACATTTTGACCCTGAAAGCAGAACCAAATCAGGGGTTTTGAAAACCTGACCAATCCTCACCCCGGAAGTCTCCTCCCTGGAAAACTCGGCCCCCAAGAAGCCCTATATAAACCCTGCACTGCTGCCCTTTCCTGCTGTCCTCTCCCACCTCAGGCTGAGGCAGCCGTCTTCTGGATCCTTCCCTCCCAATAAATCTCTTGAATGAGCTTTGGGTGACAGGGGACTTTCCCTAGCAGAGCAGAATTGTTACACTCCTGAACCCAGAGCAGCCCAGGAGGCGGAGGGAAGCCTTCCCCAGCCGCAGCAGCCGAGGAGTTTTTACACTCTGGGAAACCGAGCAGGACTGTAAATACTAACTTTGCCCGGGAGGCTCTCCTCTGCCTGAGCAGAGCTGTTAGCATTGGGAAGCCTTTCCCTGAAGCAGGGCTGTAAGCTGCTACCTATGTTTACTGTGGCTTGTGGTGTTCATTGGCTCCCGAATGCCTGAATACTTTTCCATTAGAGCTACAGCGCTCAGTGTGCCTGGGCTTCTGACTGCCAGGATCTCTTTCCATGTGAGGTGCACAAACACCTACAGTGATGAGTTGCTCTGTCCTGCCCGCCCCACACCTTCAGTCCTATGCACAGTAGGCACACAGTGATTGATGTCCAGGGTTCAGAGCTAAAAGGGGCAACATCTGCTGTTTCCGACACGCGCTCATTCACCCTTCTTCCCCCCGTCCCTTCTCTCCCCTTCCTTGCCGTCCTTCTTTGTGCAGAAAATGCAACCCCAGGTCTTACAGGTACCAGGCAATTATGCCACCACTGTGCTGAACATCCAGTATTCCCTCACAGTAAGCCAGCCTGGCAGCCAACTCCTGGGCTATTATGATTTTGCTAACAGCAACAGATCAGCATTATTGGATGCGGTGAAGTTCCTCTACAGGGACCTGGGAATATGAGGGGTATATTCCATGCCCTGGGAAGGCTGAAGAGTGGGCCTCCTGGCTGTGTGTTAGCAGAGCACAGGTATGCAGGCGCAGGTCCTGGTCCTGCACCTATGGCCCAGGTGGAAGGTGGCATCTATATACAGGGCCACCTTCCTGCCCACCTCTACTGCCCAAGCATCCTGGCCAGTAGGAAAGAACACAGCTGAGATCTGCACCAAGGTGATATTCTTGTAAAACTTTGTTTGTTTTTTGTTTCGTTTTAAGCTAGGGGTGGTAAAGAGAAGATGTGGTAGCCCAGGGTCTAATAGCCCAGGCTGATCTCAAACTCATTATGCAGCAAAGATGACATTAAATTCCTGATCCCCCTGCCTCTACCCCCTAAGTGTTGAGATTAGAGATGTGCATCACCATGCTCAGTTTATTCGGTGCCGGGGATGGGACCCAGGGCCTTGTACATGCTAGATAAGTATTCCACAGCTGAGCCACATCTCCATCCATTCTATGAACCCTTGCTCCAGGGGCTAGCTCTTTAGCCCACAGACTAAAGCCAGACAGGCAAGAGGGAGAGGGATCCCCAAACAGGGTGACATTCCAAGCAGAAGTCTGGGCTCAGGGTTAGTGTACAAGGGAAACATAGCAGGAAATAAGCCCAAGGCACCTCCTCCCTCCTGCCCAGCATGTGTCCACAGGGGGAGCCCCTCCCAGCTGCTGCCCCGGAAAACCACCCAGAGCCCTGTCATTGTCCAGCTGGGATAGAGCATACTCCCAGGGAGCAAACACTCCTTCTAGGCCTCCTCCAAGACTCCAGATAATAACCACCATCAACACCCATGAGAGGCTCATTACCGTGGCTTTATGTACACTTTCACACTCCCAAGGCCCTCATGCCTTGCACAGGAGACAAGACCTATCTACAGTTGCACACTTGGCCTGCACGTGCCAGCTGAAGACACTTATGCTGAAGATGGGGGGGGGCGTGTCAATAAGAAAAAGGGATTGACACAGGCGTCCTGGCAAAATATCACCTCATGCAGTCCTCAGAGCCCCAAAGCCTGTGTGCCTCTCCTCCCTCCTCACAGATGGCAGTGACCTGCTCTGTGCTGCCTGCCTGCCCCATGCACCGTAAGCACATGGTGTTACTCAACACCACCTGAAAAACCCCACTCCCATTATCTGTCCAGCAGCAGCTGCTGCAGATGTGAGTCTGTCAATGAACCTCTCTAGATATCAGACCCTAGAGGGCTCCTTCGCAAGGGCTATGCAGGGTGAGCCATCACACAGAAGACCTGTATTCCAGAATACTGAAGGTTCCTGGCCAGCTAAGCCCAGCCCAGGGCCTTTTATGAAGGGAGGAATGAAGAATATTCTAGAAGAAAGAGTGCCACCTTTGGGGAAGAGAATACACTGGGATAGAATCTGCCTTGTAGACATAGAAGAAAACCCAGTCTGCAGTCGAGGGCAAAGCAGAGTCCCTCCTTCCAAACTGTTCACACATCATCAGTATCCCCAAAAGCTCCCATCACCTGTGATCCTACATCCAAAAGACACCAACAAAAGTCAATTTAGTGGGCTGGAATGAAACATGGGGGCTCTCTTCAGGCCTGGGTACCAGCTGGTTGGTAACATATTTTGAAAAGATCTTTTTCTTTTTTTAAGACAAGGTCTCATTGTATATAGCCCAGGCTAGCCTGGAATTCACTTTGTAGCCCAGGCTGGCTTCAAGCTCAAAATCCTTCTGCCTCGGGGCAGATGACATGGCTTGTAGACATCTTGCCACCAAGCCTGACAATCTGAATTCCACTCCTGAATTCACATGGCGGAAGGAGAAGACCGACCCCTACAAGCTGTCCCCAGACAGACAGACAGATACCATGGCCCGTGTGTGCATACACACAAAGAAATAAATGCAGTTTAACGATCCTTCGGCCTCTGCCTCTTGAGTGTTGGGTTACAGGTAGCTTTCCAGGCCACCCTGCCCAGCAAAGCTGAACAGACCTTAAAGACCATCTAACCCTAATGCTCCGATGTAACTCAGTTGGGAGAATGGTTACCTAGCATTTATGAAGCCCTAGGTTCTATCCCAGTACCAAGTAAGACCAAGCACACAGGCTCAGGGCTGCAGTTCCAGAACCTGGGAGGCTGAATCAAGAGGATCATGAATTCAAGGCCAGCCTGAATCACATAATGAGACTGTGTGTCAGACCCAAAGTTTCCAAGCCAGTTCTAGAAGACTAGAGTCACTCAGGAGCTCCAAAAAGACACTAGTTTCAAAACCCCTGCCCTATGGGACTGATCACTGGCCCTGGGAGGGGCTGCTACTAGCTCTGGTGAGCAGCAGGGTAGAGACCCAGGCGAGGGCTAAGGTACAGCACACAGCAGTTACAGCAGCCGGAAGACAAATCCTGCCTCTGCCATTTGGTCCAGACAGGGACAGTCACTAAACACAGAACCAAATGAATCATCATCACTGCAACCTCCTTCTGAGAAAACCAAGAAAGAATGTATAGTAAAGCACTCAGCACGCCTCCATGCCTCAGTTTCTACATCTGAGGAAGAGACCATGATACCCTCCTCTGAGGGTCCTGCTGAAGAGCAGATACAGAGATAGGGAGGTGACAATGCCCTGGCCTGTGGCACATCAATTCAGGCTTTCCCTCTGCCTCTCCAGGTAGTGTCCCCTCTAGCCATGTGGTCTGTGTGCTGTGGCCAGGGTCCCTGGCATAGAGATGGCCTCCAGGGAAAGTCTGTCCTGTGCCTCCTACATCTGGACATAAGTCCACACGCTCAATGAATAGTATGGTAAGAATCACGTGGGGAAGTCGGGGGAGGGGAGATGCTTCATACTGATCTCCAAAACAGCTCTCAACAGGAACTGAGTTCTAGGGATACCAGAAGACCACCTCGCGTGGCCTGGTGGCACAAACACAGGTGTCCCCTCACCAATGCAGCTACTGCCTTCTTCGGGAGCTCCCTAACATCTGGAGGGGCTGGGGTCAGCAGTCAGAGCACAGACAGGCATTGCATCCTCACCAACAGTGAAACAAGAACACAGGTTCCCACGGGAAAATGTTCACTGTGTGTAATTAGGTTAAAAAAAAAATTAGCCATGAAATGGCAGGCGCAATAAAACCACCGCTCTACAAAAACTCATGCTGCCCGCTGCAGTGTGTGCCCAGCAGAGACACAAGACAACACAACAGCACACATGAAAGGCTGGCCACAGCCTGTCATCTTCTGACTTAGATGTGTTTCAATAAGCTTGTATGACTTACTGAATGGAGGGGTAGCAGAGAAGGAAGAGAATGATGTTGGAATGTTAAGAACTGATTCCTGGGTGGTGGAATTGTAGATCGACAGGTAGAGCATTTCCTTAGCAAAACAAAGGACTGGGCACTGCAAAAATTGGGTGTGGTCGCTGACCTCTGTAATCCCAGCACTAGGGAGGTGGGGGTAAGAAGATCAAAAGTCCAAGGTCATCCTTGGCTATAGAGTGAGTTTAAGACTAGCCTGGGCTACTAGAACCTGTTGAAAGAGAGAGGGAGGGGAAAGGGTAGGAGGTAGGAAAGGAAAGGAAGGAAGAAAGAAAGGAAGGAAGGAAGGAAGGAAGGAAAATAAATCCATTCCCAGGATCCACTGTGAACTCAGTCAGTAAGACCTGAGTTTAATTTCCAGATCCAACATAGAAGGGGAGAATCAGTTCCCACCATGCTATCCTCTGATGAACTCCACTTACGCACTACGACATCATCACCACCTCCTACACATACAAAATAAGCAAAGAAAATTTCCGTAGAGAGGAATCTTTCTTACATTTGAAATGGGTCTAAATGGTTAGGCTGTCCTGGAAGTCAATAAGTATGTAGTTCAGCATGACCCTGATAGTGCAACCATGCCATCCCCACCTCCGCCTCCAGGTGATACATCCAATAAAAATAGCCTGAAATATTAGAAGACTGAGCCAAACCGTGAAGGTCAGAGAGTAGTGACTGATGCCTTTAATCCCAGTACTTGGGAAGCAGAGATCCTCAGGATCTCTGAGTTCAAGGCCAAACAGATCCAGGTGGTGATGGCACCCACCTTTAATCCTAGCACAAGGACTACTGAATTAGGAAGTAAAATAGCTGGGGAGGGAGTGGAATATAAGGCAGGAGATGGCAGAAGTTTAGCCCTCTAGCCTGTGGGCCCAGACAGTCTAGGGACTCATGGAGTCAGGACCTACCCTGTTTGCCCTGAAGAGTTGACTTAGTGAGAATTGACTGTGCCTTTTCCCTGTCTCTCTTATATTTCAGTTTTTCCCCAATATCTAGCTCTGAAGTTTTATATCATTCTATACTAAATAGAATTTGTTCAATAGCCCTGAGATTACAAGTATGCACCACTGAGCCCAACTCATAACAGGTTCTGAAAGCTGCCTGGATTTGACCCTAGTTCTGCCCACCTCACTCTGTGACACCAGGCTGGTGCTAGGTCCTTCCTGTACCTGTTGCCACATCTGTAATATGTGGTTGTGACATGCCTGCTCATGAGCACTTGTGTGTCATGACTGATGAGATAAACAAGGTGACATCTCAGCACTAGGCCTGGCCTGTCATGAGTCCAAATACACGGGGCGTTGTTATCTGGCAATGGAGCTGTGACATATATCACTGGCACACCCTGTATTTCAGCACCCAGCCTGGGTACTCAATGAAGGATGATGGAGCAGTGGGAAGAAGGAAGTGAAGGACTAAGAACCCAGCCGGTCAACCGAGCTCTCAATCAGACCTGTGCAAACGACCCAGACACACACCTCTTCCAATCGGGTGCTCCACCTCTCTGAAAAATAGGACCCACCACCACTGCCCGCTTCCAGAGCTCTGTCTCAGTCTCCAGCAGCTATGACCAATCACCATGAACTCAAGATGTTAAAAGAAAAAAAATGCAAACTATTTTCTTAGCACTGTGGAGGTTGACACAGCCCAGACTGAGCTTTCTTGAGGTATCAAGGTGACAGGCTGGACTTCTCTCAATCTGTGAGTCACAACTATTTTGGAGACTGAATGACGTTTTCACAAGGATCAGAAAAGCACAGATATTCACCAGTAGCAGAATTAGAATTATGAAATAACAACGATTTTATGGTTGGGGTCACCATGGCATGAGGGTCGCAGCATTAAGGTTGAGAACCAGTGCACTGGAGGATGGTCTGCTTCTAGAAACGGCTCTCATTCCTTGGTTCGGGGCCCCTTCCTCCACCTCCAAAGCTGGCAATGTGACACCTTCCCTTTTCTGATTTCTAGCCTCCCTCTTACAAGGACCCTGTGCTGACATCAGGCTACCCAGGGGATCCAGGATCGCCTCTCCATCTCCAAATACCAGATGAGAATCTTGTGGCCACTCATGGCACATGCTCATGGTCTCTAAGACTAGGAATGCCGACATCTTGGAGGAGCTGTGTAAAGCAGACTGAGATGCATACAGAGGGCTGTGTGAGCATAAAGCCCATGTGAGCGTGAGACCTATACCCATTCCTTTTTGCTGGAAGCTGGGGATGGAAAGCTAACAAGGCTGAGCCTCGGGGCTGTAGAAACCCAGGGACCCCCAGGGTCAAGGATCTCACAGATGCCTCCTGCTGAGACAAAGAAGCTGAGTAGTTTTGCCCTGGACCCTCAAAGGGACTAGGGGCTCTGATACAAAGACCGAGGCCTTAAAAACAGAAAAAGGAAAAAGAACAGGCTAGGCATGGTGTCACATGTCTTTAATCTCAACTCTCTGGAGGCAAAGACAAAAGATTCTCTGTAAATTCAAGGCTACCCTAGACTACATGAAGAGTTCTAGGCCAGCCAGGTCTAACAGTGAGAGATTGTCTCTAAAAGGAAGGGGGGGGGTGGAATCTCTCTCAATTAGCAACTGCCAAGGGGCACAGAGAAATTTTCAATGGGAAGAGAAGTCAGATTCCAAAATCTTCCCACAAGGAACCCCCCCTGGGGGGAACTGTATCTGTTAGGTCTCAGGCCCCACTCTTACTGAAGAAAGCTGATTTAGGGGATACAGATCCATCAAATGTAAGAGGACTCCAGGACTGCCTACTGCTCCAGGTGAGGTCTGCGGCCATAAGGAAAATCTTGAGCATGCCCTCTGCAGACTGCGGAATATGGCTGTCCTGGCTGGCCTGCCCACAAGGCTCCCATGTTCCCCACACCCTCTCAATCCTAGTCCAGCGGGAAGGATGGGTCTCCCAGGCCCTCCCATGACCACACTACCGCCCACCTCCCCAGCTTCTCCCAGGCTGCAGGCATCATAGCATACCTGGTCCAAACAAGCCAGAAAGGGGAAGACTATGCAGTGAGTCATGAGCCCAAACCCTGAACCGCCAGAAAAGGCTAAGGTGGCTGAGGATGACTGGGGTGGTTGGGGTGGCTTGATCCAAGGTAAAGGTGACAGATCACCTATTCATCCACTACTGCAGCCACCTGCCATATGATATTATAGTGTGGATATAAAGCACCCTCCCAAAAGCGCACGTTAAAGAAATGGTCCCTAGCTGACGGGACATGGGATGTGCACTTCATCATTGGGTCAATCTATTGTCTTTGGCTTGGTCTGGGGACAAAGAGTCTAGCCAAACTGTCTTCAATCTCCTGTGTAGCCAAATGTGAACAACAGATCGCCTGCCTCCACATCTCCACTCCTAGGTATCAAGTATGTGTGTCACTATGTCCCTTATTGATGTGCTGGGGATAGAACCCAGGGCTTCATGGATGTACTTTACCATCTGAACTAGATGCCTGTCTCAGTTAATCTTGATGAGTTCATACCGAATGGGCTTCTTTTTTTTTTTTTTTTTTTTTAAAAAACTTCATTTATTTATTTGCCTTGGTGTTTGCCTGGAACTGGAACTACAGACAGTTGTTAGCTGCCATGTGGGTGCTGGGAATCGAACCCGGGTCCTCTGGAAGAGCAGACGGTGCTCTTAACCGCTGAGCCATCTCTCCAGCCCCACCTAATGGGCTTCTTACGAGATGAGACTTGGATGAAGCTCGCTGTCACGGTTGCTCTTGGCTGCTGCCATATAATGGGAATAGCTCTTACTATCCCAGGTCTCCCTGTCACCATGCCCCTGCCTTACCACAGGCCTAGAAGCAACAAGCCCAGCACCTTGACCATGGACTGAGACCATGAGACAAAATGAATCTTCCTTCCTTCAAATTGCTGGTCCTGGGGACTTCTTGACAGCAAGGTCAATGGATGGACATACCTGCGCTGCCGGTCAGCTCCTCATAACTATGCACCAAGCAGATGACACCGCCTCACTGTACAGACACATCATTCAGACTGACAGGGGACGTAGCTGGTCTGGGTGGTACAGCCAGTATGTAATCACGGATGGTCTAGCCATAGGGACACAGCCCCAGCAAAGGACCCATCTGGAGTCAGCAACCATCAAGGTAACCACGGTGTCCACACACTCCTCACTCTGAGTTTTACTCTTCCCTTTACGGCTGCTCAGGTACTGCAGCCCCTTGCTATTGAGGAGCAGAGCCACAACCTGAGACCAGCAAGATGGCTCGGTGGTACTGCAGCTCTGCTACCAAGACTGATAACCTGAGTTCAATCCCAGGACCCTCACAGTGGATGGAGAGAATTGACTTCCACCTGACCTGCACATACATACACACTGTGGCATATACATGTCCAAACATGCACATGCACACAAACCACAATTAAATACATGAAGTGTGTGTGTGTGTGTGTGTGTGTGTGTGTGTTTTGAGGCAGTTTTTCTGTGTAACTCTGGCTCTGAAATTCAGAGAGATATTCCTGCCTCCGCCTCCCAAGAGTTAGGATTAAAGGCATGCACCACCATGCCCAGCAAGTACAACTTTTTTAAATACCACAACCTGAAGCCAGGACCACGTCTTCCCAAGAAGACCCCAGGTTATGTGCGTGCCTAGCCAAGCCCTGTGCCCCAGGATCCTCTCTTCACCTGTGATGTTTGCCTCCTCACCTCCCCAGCTATGGACTGAGTGGTCAGAAAGGGTCACTGTCATGGTCTGAATCTGAGATGGACCTCCATGTGACAGTTAAAACTGTTAACTTGATAGAACCAAAATCACTTAGGGGACAAAAGACTGGGGCTGTCTATAAGGAAGTTTCTAAATTGGGTTTGTTGAAGTGGAAAGACCTATTTTAACTGTGTAATTCTATCCCAAAGCTAGGGTCCTGAATAAAAAAGGAAAAATGGTCGGGTGGTGGTGGGCACACCCTTAATCCCAGTACTTGGGAGGCAGAGGCAGATGATATCTGTGACTTGGAGGCCAGCCTGGTCTACAGAGTGAGTTCCTGGACAGTCAGGGCTACACAGAAAAACCTTGTCTCA